>VXCM01004194.1:2500-60918 GCA_014773175.1 Lucifuga dentata
ATGAGAGAGAGAGAGAGAGAGAGAGAGAGAGAGAGAGAGAGAGAGAATATTAGAGCATGTCCTCTAAGGCACAGCAAGAGCTTAAATGCCATAATGTGTACGTGACTGTCCGTGTCTTCATCTGTTCGTGTGTGTGTGTGTGTGTGTGCGTTTGTGTGCACGTCCTCAAGATTTCTATTCCTTTAACCTTTGTGAACATAATGTGTGTGTGTGTGTGTGTGTGTGTGTGTGTGTGTGCGCGCGCGCGCGTGCGCATGCTTGGCCACGAGACAGAAAGGAGGACCCCCCCTGCTGGGATCATTCCAGCAAGGAGACGATGAGAGGTCGCATGTGACCAGCCTGCAAAAAGTCGGCGGCAGCGTTAGATGGGAAAATTGTTCACCTGAACTATCATATCCATTTTCGAGCCAACATCCAACACATTAATTCCTTCAAGAGCTGCAGCAGAATATGCAATGAATTCTAGAAATCCCTGCCACTGGCGTATGCACTCACTTAATGCAGCTTCCATAAATGTATATGTGGCTGGAGGGGAACGTTATTTTTAGTCGGATGCGGCTGTTCAGCCATGACAACGCTGCAAACTCAGTGGTAAGTTAGCCTGGTATTAAAGATTTACCAAGGGAGTTCAGTGGAAGTTCTCTGTGACATAACACTTGAGAATGGTGAATTCTGGGTAAAGCGTGACATTGTGCTGCTGAATATACAGGTCCAAGAAGTTATCCCCTGAATCTAAGAGTGACTAGAGGAACAGTATCTTAGCCAAAGTCTCAGAGAAGGAAGATGACAAAGGTCAGATTTACATTTTTGACAGCATCTTGATGATTTCTTCTTTTTAAGTGGCCCATATCTGATCGCTGCGTTTCCACGGTTCCACTTGAAATGTGCGTTCGCTAACAAGGGATATTTTCTGAGACAGATGCAAACGAAATGACACAAATAAGACAGCAATAATTACACAAGCTATGGCTTTCCGATGCATCTTTCCGGACTATCTCTGACACGTTCCCAATCTAGTTAAATAGATAAAGCACATTTGATAGTAGAGGGTGTCAACATCAGAGCAAAGGAGTACAAAATCTGACAAATTCAGATTTTTGGGGGCAAACAGCCCATTCAAACCAACTACTGACTAACTGACTGGCAAAGGTCAATGTTTATCTGGCACTGGGCCATCAACAATCATTACTGATGATCCCTGAGAAGAGGAAATTGCTCCTAAATTTGATACCCAGCATAATAAGTTATATTCCATGTGAGACTAAACCCTACAAGTGTTTCCATGTTTTTAGTTTGAGTCCGAGATTGTCCGTTCTTTAAATAAGATGAATTCTATATGTTTGTAGAATACGTGGAATATGGTCTGTTAGGTCTGACAATAAAACACATCATGTGTAATTTTAGCTACAGTACACTGACATTTTAATTTCCTGCTGCTCATGTGCAGGCAATAACACAGACCAAGTACATTTTTCACTTTGTGTTTAAGGTGGTTTAAAATAGAAACAGGTTAACAAAGAGACTTCTCTGCAGTTTAAGCTAAAGATGTTTGTGCCAAACAAAAAAAAAAAATGTTGGCATTAAAATATACAGTGAATTTAATGAGACATCTGCTTTCACAACCAGGCACTGAATCCTGTCAAACTCTCTTTTACTCTCCCCTGCCCTGTAAGAAGAAAATTCTTGGATGCCCAATGTCCACTGACATTTAAAAACATTGAAAAGCTATTTGCTGGAAATCTAAAATGCCGAAAGCCAGCATGGTACAATCTCCCATCAGAACAATGAGGAAGGATCTACCAGATCATAACGAGGAGGAAGAACCGTTCGCTGGTTGAATACTAAAAGGTTCTCATCATGTGGCTTATTCTCTGTCTGGTCTGCAGGTCATAATGTATTCAGGTCACTGCTGTTGTCTAGGCACCAGTGACTACCACACAATTCCATTATATACCTTTAATCATAGCATAAATCATTCCTGCCATAGTTAATAATATCAAAACTTTATCACACCAATGCCATTTCTATCACAGTGCATGCAGAGCAATTACTCTGCCTGATGCGTATTGCGGAATTCAGCAGAACCTTTCATCCTTCTCCAAAAAATGTCATACCGCGTTTGGCTGCCAGAGGGTACGGCCGGGCTCTGCCAAATATGGAAACTTATGTTTCCCACCCAATAAGTCTAATGGATCGGACTACTCACCAAATGCATTCTGATAAAACACTATTTCCACACCGCATTCCGTTTTATCTTTCCATTTTTAAAATTATCCCTCTGCATAACCCACACATCCCCCAACAGGCGAATAGGTTTCATCTCAGAAGAGACGTAGCAGTGACATGATCTTTATCTAATTAAATCAAGGTTTCGTTTAATTTCCTGAAGGTTAATGAGAAGTTTATCATCCGCGTCAAAGCCCACTTTCGCTCCCTAACAATGTAGCGCCTCCTGATAAGGTAGAATGCTCGCTTGCAGCAAGGTGAAAGATGAGCCGCTGAGAAGAAAAACTTGTATTAGTATTCTGTTTGTTGGCAGCAATGGAGCTGCAGCATCTCAATCTCCACTGTTTGTTCTCTGATCCATCCTTCACAAAGCTGGCAGTCAGGTGGACAGACGCCGGGGCCCTGCCATGAATGATCTTAGCATGAAACCACATCTGTGATACTTTCATCTGCATCTGTGAATGAAGGTATCGCAATAAATGCACAAGGTCCTGTGTACTTCAAAAGATGAAAAATAAAAGAACAAGCTAGTGAAGATGTCACAGGGCACTACACAGAAAAGCCTTTAAAAACAGTCTTTTTCCTTTTCTACTTCTGATGCATCCATCTGGCTGTATTTGGTTCAAATATCACATGGCTTGTTGAGTCACCAGTGAAAGGTCAGAGGGCAGAGCTCAACCAGCCATGTCATGTTCAGACCAAGTACGACCAAAGCCAGGTATCAGAAGTACAAATACAAGCATTCTACTTGGGTCCCTGCACAAAGAACACCAAACGAGCCTGAGTCACATTTTGAGCCTTGCAAGGTGTCGTTTTTAGCCCTGAAAATTCTACTTCTCGTGAAGTGTACTGGGGGCCTTTAGACAGCAAAACAAAAAAAAGCCATTTGATTGTGAGAAGCTGAAGTATGTCATATAGCCAACATAATTCATATTCAGTTTCAATCCTTACCCAGTCCTCAGTACGCTTTTGAAGCTTGGAGAGGACAGGAGAGAGGAACACAAGGGGTAATTTGCTAATGGTTTCTGTTCCTTTTTCCTTTAGCGAAGTATGCTATTAATTCCACTTTAGCTATACAGTTATTCATCCAACAGATAATTAATAGTCTCTCTCCTTAGTAAAAACACAACAAAGCCTAGTCCACCAGAAAGGGAAAGTGAAGAGTTTTTAGCAGGCATGCGCCACCATGGGGACAAGACAAATCCAGCACCTCTGCAGTAGGGTTGGGTACAAAAACTCAATATTACTATAGCACCGGTTCTCATACAACCAAGACCCAACGAAACAAATTAAAACAGAGATTCTGTGCAGGGTCTCAGAGGGGCTGGAGCCTATCTCGATCTTCACTGGCCAAGAGACAGAATACACCTTAGACAGTTGCCAGTTAATCACAGTGCTAACACACACACATATAACACACCTACGGGCAATTTAGAGTTTCCAGTTCACCTAACCTGCATGACTTCAGACTGAAGGAGGAAACCGGAGCACCCTGAGGAAATCCATGCACACGAGGGAGGAACATGCAAACTCCAACAGAAAGGCCTCAGTTTAATTTAAACCCAGGACACAGCCACTGCTAACCACCGCTAAGCCAGGCTACTGCACCCCAGGCCTAGAAATCAAATCATCATCCCTGGGTGATGATAGCGCAATCTCCAACCCTAATGCGACTTGAGACCGCAGCACGACTTGACCAAGATTTCGACAACGGGAAGGCCAGGGCAATAAATGTAGTAAAACAGCGCTCAAAGGGTGCAACACATTGAATTTAATGAAACATTTGGTGTACTGTGGACTCAATCTGAAGCTGAAGGATGCTCTGTGTTTCACTGCCTTGAGTAGCACTGCTGACCTTCTGTCTGAGCTCGACTTTGGTGATATGAACATGACCAGCCATCACTTACATAACTAAATACCAAACTCCGAGCGGGTCAGTGAAAAGATTAAAATATATGACAAGTAAGGATGTGTTGTCTACAAACTTATACTTGCACCACAACACAATTTTGATTGAATTATATCTTCTTCGACACGTTAGGAGCATTGCAATTAAACTATTTTCTGTTGTGCAGCCACAAACAAACAAAGTAGCGCATGAATCTTTATTTGAATTAACAGATTGATAAACACTGCTCCAAAAGAAGTCAATGAACTGTGCATGTTGTTTCTCACAGAGCCATATTAAGAAGACATTAAGCTAAACACCGCTACAGTGTCCATCAGCTCCCTCTCACCTTTCCTCTGACAATAATCTGGCAGTTTGATTGATTGTTGATGAGCACCGAAAAACGTATCAATATTTATCAGTATACTTGCTCCAACACATTGTCAATCAAACATTCAGCCAGATCCCCTGAGACAGAGGATTTTTCAGGATTAATATCAGATACTGGCCTGTTAGCCACCTCTCCACCAGCCCACAGATTATTGCATCTCTTGTCATGCTCCAGTATTTAGCATGATTGAAAGTGCCTCATAAACCTGTTGTATATAGCCATAATTCAAGTTCTTGCAAATATAGAGAGTTACTTTTGCAAAGTCGATCACCTACAGTGCAAGTGCAAATATAATTCAAATTATATTTGGTATAGAGCTCCTTCAGGTTTTAATCATTCATGAATTTAAAAAATGCTACACCCTACGTCTGTACAATTTAATTCCACTCTTACGCTAATTGAAAAACTGGATAATAAAGATGGAAACACACGGAGATGTGCAGAGAAAGAGAAACAAGAAACAGAGACAGACAGAGGGCAGACAGCACACTCCTGTGAATAAGAGATGTGATGTTGCCACGGTGATATGCCACTTGTGGGAATAACTATTAATGCAATGTGCCAAAAAGAAGAATAGAAAAATAGTTGCATCGCAGTAATGAAAGGGAATCAGAAAACAAAAATATCATTGAGTCTAGTGTGTCAGGACGATCTGGACCTTCAGCAGCTCCATCACAGGGAGTTGTAGTCTTTCATTACTTCATTTAACTAGCCCTGTAATGGACGTCTAAGAGCCCCAACTTCTGTCTTATAGTCAATCTATCAAGGATATCAAGGGGCTTGTTTTCTAAAATAAAGTGAACAGAAGTAAAAGACTGTCAAATTACAATCTTGCTATGCAAAGGTAGCACATTCTAATAGGGTACAGCTGCAGCTTCATACATGTAAAGTACATGTGCTTCCTCAGACGTGCTTGTCAGAGAGTTGAAAGGTGGCAGAAACCTTCTTTCCACAGGTCAAATGGGGATGAAAATGTTGTAATTCTCCACTCATGCAGTGACTGCAGGTTGTGGCAAGGTGAGGAGGGTTTTCATTTCTCTATCAAATGCTCTGTTTTTTTCGTCTCGGTTGCCGTGTCTGCGTTGTGTGGAGAGAATTGAAAGTGAAACTTGTGCCCGGTTATAGTGATTTATATCCCCATTTAAAACTGAGCTGAGATCCCAAAAAACACAGAGTTCCTGTTAATAACCCTCCTTTCTCATAAAATGAAGGTGTGTCATTGCCCTTATTTATATGATTAATCAAGTTAAGATTACAAAAACAAAGATAAATGCACACACGACCCCCACCCCTCTCTATGACAGTGAGGGGATTCTAAAAAGGTATTAAAAAAAAAAGCTTTGCCTGAGCATATTGCATATTCTCTGCAATGTTCCATAGCCAAGTGCGAAGCATGTTACAGCATGACACTATTAACAATTAAATAGAAATGTATGTGCTAAACATGTCATAACAGTGGACTGCAGCACAGACTGCTTAGGAGAGGAGAGGAAAATCATATTACTCCAGGTCTTTCTTTGATAAATCCAGGCTTTGAAGTCAACACTGTTGCAGTTTAGGCCCAGAGGCAGAGACAGACCTACAAACCGTTTAATTACCACCTTGCCATGATTCCTGATATGAGACGACTTCAGCAACAAAGCCAAAACGTCTCCACCTCACCTAATTTACTCGCATGTGAGATTAGATCATTTTCAAGCAGAAATGCCAGAAAACATTTTGGTTTCCAGGAAGCAAGGATATTCATGAAGGATATTTCAACCTATTAAGTGCTTGCGTCTATATCAGGCTCAGTCTTTTTGTGATTTTGTCTCCTTCTCCTTCCTATTTTCCATCCTTCCACGTCTTACTTTCACTTTCCCTCTCATACAGTAACCCCTTTCTCCTTCTCTGCATTCTCTTGCCTGTTACATCACCTGCGATCGTCCCCCTAGTGATCTCATGGAAACTGTGAGCAGCGAGTTAGTGGAAGTGATGTGTTTTAGGGACAGTGTGTGGCCATCCCATCCCAGGAAACAGAATCCCAGTGGGGGTAAAAGGATCTGAAACCTGGCTGAGCAGATGGTCCCCACTCTGCTGACTCCTGTGATAAGCAATTAGAAGCGCAAACATGACACGAGCGACAACAGCGTATTCAGAATTAACCCGAGACCACATCTACAAACTGAGTCTGATGCTGCAACGGGCATCAGAGGATGGTCAAAAATGGAGTGAAATATGACACATATCACACAGCACGAAAATACATATACAAATGAAAAGCTGGCTCTAAATCATACAGCTCTAGAGGCAGCAGCAGGGGGGATTTCTCATCAATATAAAACACGACAGCTGTCATGTTTTATATTGATGACAGTTTTTTGGGGGGAGTAGAACCTCATTTATCTATAATCTGCCACTGATCTTGCCGCAATAAAATCCAGCCCTCCCTATAAAGCAGAGGTAAGGATGCAGTCAGCCCAATCTCCACTGATCCCTTCACTCCCACACTACCTCTCTGTGATGACTCAGAGCTGATGTATAGATGGTGAAACAGACTGAGGAGAGGTGGTAGTCCTGTTTCACAGAGCAATTCACATGCTGCATATAAAACCAGCAACAAATTAATGCTAATAATATGATACTTTATCAAATTCCCTTTTGTGAACAATCAATTTCTATCTAAACATGAACATTTCTCGGTGATTCCGAGTTTTTGAATGCTATAAAACTTATTAACGTTTCTTAAAAGGGATATATCTTCTTTGACAGTTCACACTGAGTAAAAACAGGCCACTTTGGGTAGTGTCGTTAAGGCCCCCTCCCAATAAAGCCTCTATTCAGAGTGGCCAGCCGTGATTTTGCAGATGCTGGCCAAGCACTGCCTTGTACTAAGTGGGTGTGTCTAACCGTGTTACGTGTTGAGTGCTACAGAAGTAAAAGACAAATCACAAAATTCACGGTTTCAGGGCAGTTCAGGACGTATGGCTTTGTCTTACTGGATGCTTTTATGTTAGCGTGAAGGTCAAGTTTTGCAACTTTGATGTTCAACACATATTCCTTACTATCTTACACTACAGAAATGGGGAGAGATAAAAAGCATAATACTGTATGTTCCCTTTATCAAATACAAATTCTGCACCACAACATTTGAATTTCTGAATCCACAGGAAAGCGAACGCAAACACTTTGTTTCCTCTGCAGTAATTCAACCAATGGTATTTTCATTCTTGTCAACGTCTTCGGTTGCTAATCCTGTTTTTTGGAAAGCTTCAGCAAATGTGCCTTGCGGTGACAGTGGTGTTAAATATGGTTGGATCTATGTGATGCCGCAAGTTCTGATCTAGCAGGTTTGCGTCATCGTAGGCATTGAGTCACGCAGTGCTGTGGGGGGAGGAGACACCAGATGACAAACATGAGAATATCTCCATCCCCGGAATGGCTTACTTAGGCCTGTCTGTGCACCGTGTCCTGCCTGTCCATTTACCTGTTTCTCTCTAACCTGTAGTCAAATGCGTTTCTGATTTCAGCATAAGCAATCATATTGTAAAAAGCAAAACAATATCATTACTGCAGTCACTTGCTGGGACTCAAGAAAGACCATATTTTAATTACCTAATAGCACAGACTGTTTATTTAAATATGGTGGGTTTGTTGTAATTAGCTAAGTGATTTTGGATTTCCTCACAACACAATCCAAGGGCATTTCCACAAGATTTACTGCCTTAAACAATAAGACTATGAAAGAAATTATGAAAAACAATATTTCAGCTTTTTTTTTTTTTAACTTTGATTCATATATTTGAGTTACAGGAAATGATTTGATTTGTGAATGTTTCAGAAAGAGTGGGAGCCTTTCGTCCGGCTCTAAAGTAGGGATGGGCAATATAGCTTTAAAACAGTATCGTGAGATTTCAAGACATTTTTGCGATAAAGATGATATGATGAACAATTTTTTTTTTTTAACTAATTCATCAGGCACTGACCACACTGCTTTTGGACGTGCTTGTTTCTTCTTCTTGCTTACATTATGAAAATGCATCAACACCACAATATTGTCAATATTGTGATATGACAAATTTTTATCATATGCAAACTATACCATTATAATCATGAACAATATATGACACAAGGAGCAAAGAAAGGAAGCTGTGAAGTCACTGCAGTGTCTCGGAAACACGGTCATGTAAGTCACAGGCGGCTTTGACCTAATAAAGAGAAACGCCGCTAACCAGCTAAGCGAATCATCACGTTTGTGTTTGCTCTCCTGACCTTTTCCACCTGAGACCAGCTAGAAGGAGGCAAGCCAGGCAAATGGTGGAGGGATGCAGCCACAGAGGATGGGTATGGGTCACTGGCTCTTTAATGAATGGATTAATAGATAGGAGGGGCGAAAGAACAAGCGATGATGAGTCATCCTATTGAGCAGCTCAGAATTATGACAGGCCTGAAGAGGGGGTGCAGGAAAAATCATTCATGAGGACAAATTGAGACCAAATTGATACCCGCTATTTCAAAGTTGCAAAATTCCTTCCAAGTTTGCAGGAAACTTAAACCATCAGGATGTTAATCAATCAAATGTAACAGAGAAGAAAAATACAGCAACAACTGGAACTACAATTGCACAGCATGGCATGAATGGTGTTAGCCATTACACCAGGGCTTTTCTATTTTTAGCCTTGGTGCGTAATTCAAATACAATATTCCAGATCTTTCGCAACTGTTTCTTATTTCAGAATATTCTAGCTGACGCTTCACACACTCAAGACTTTTTTCTACTCCTACTTGACGGAATTGGAAATGTGTTTTAGGGTAACATAATATTGGGCTGTGTCTTGTATTTTTTGTATGCATGCTCAGATATTCAGCACCATGTCTGTTTGCTAAGTGAGAAAGCAGCACAGGAATTGCTAGCAGTGAAACGATGCAGCATGATGGCAGGTGTCCCTGTTGCTCTTCTTTCCTCTGATGACACCCTGATTTCCCTCTCATCCCCCTCTCCTCCTCCTCTTACTCCTCGCACACCACTTATGTTTCTACATAAGTGTCTGTAGCCAGAGAAAACCGACCCAGTGAGGCTTGATCTGTGGCCACTGCATAAAAATACAGCTTAAAGGACCATACCACCCATTTTGCATGTTTGAGCCTAATATATTCAATTTTCATACACGTTACATTACTGACAATCATTTCCCAAAACATACTATTGGAACGGTGAATTAAAAAAATGTTTTCCTACTTTCCACACCACCATTGGTTTCAGTTCATTCTGGTACGCTATTAAAATCAACTTGTTGATACTTGAAATGTTCTTGAGATAGGTAATCCATCATCGTGAACAATTTTTTTTTTTTTTTAGAAGTTACATAATTTTAGCACTTAAGCACAACAAAAAGCGCAGAGTGAATGTATGTCTCCACTGGGGAATACAGCCCCAAAAGAAGACCTGCGTTTATTGAAAAATTTAAACAACCTTGACTTCATAAGGCTGCGTAACTATTAGCATGCAAAACATCGATTTTTAAGGTGGGTGTATCGCTTAAATATTTGATTTTGAAAGATTAAGAGATTTTGCAAAATATCAGGAAAGCTGAAATACAGTTTTATCTTTTGGGAAATGATTGTCAGTCATGTACCATGCATGAGAATTGAATATATTAGGTTCAAACATGCAAAATGGCAGGTATGGTCCTTTAAACCATAAAAACTAAGTGACATTTAGCATTCTAAAACTGAAACAAACCAAACTGGAGATATGAAATTCTCCAAATGTTCCAAATTGGAACATTTGGAGAAAATCTTTTACAAAATGAACATACAAACGTCAACATAACTCATAATGATCTGGAATCTAAAGTCATTTTTGCAATTTTACTTTTCATTGACTTTTGCTTGTATGAACTGTCTAAAAAGCTGCAGCGTTAAAACCTTTACTTGACAGGATGAAAACATTTGTCTTGTGAAAACCTCTTATTTCTGCAAAGTGTCAATTTTCCTGTTTTTTCTAGAAAATTCATGATTCTAGAAAAAAACTACACATAGATATTTTACAAGATTTAAGATACAGACAAGTTATATATTTAGAAATGTATAGGAAACTTAAATACAAATAACTGATTCCATAAAGTTCTTGAAGTATCAAAATAATATCAGAGAAAAAGATTTGACCAAAAAATACAAAAGCTTTAGAAAATTTGATTGACACTATAAGTTTGAAACAGGTATTCTAGAAAATACTTAAATTGATTGTGATGAACAGGAGCCTTAACTATAAGAAATATAACCAAAAATAAATAATAAATAATAAAAAAAAAAACCTCAAATACCATCTGATTTTCACTCTGTACATAGTGTAGGAACACTAATGTAACTCCACACCTGGCATTGAAGACAGCTTTAAAAACAGTAAAATAGTCATAAATAGAAAATAGAAAACCTTATGTTGAAAACTATACCGGACACTTCCGACATGGAAATATGCCACACCCAGCTTCCTGTCCTGTCATCCTAATCCAGTGTTTTTCTGTAATATTTTTGATAGAAAGCAGTTTTCCTAATGCTGCATCACACACTCCCTAATCATTGCAGATTTACAATATATTGAATTTTATGGTAATGTGTGGAGGAGACTTTAGCTGGCGGGAACCACACCCATCTCCTTCCTCCTGCTCTCTCTCTCTCTCTCTCTCTCTCTCTCTCTCTCTCTGCTGCAGTGTTTGTCCCCCGTGGTCCCTCCAGCATAAACAACCATTCATCACCATTCAAAGGGTTTAAGTCAATTCTAATTGGATTGCCATCGACTGAACTGATAAATTATGGCAAATGACAAATGAATAAGATGTACATCCAGCTAAAGTGAAGTGTGGGCGAAACGGAAGGGAGGCAGTCAGATAGCCTAGAGGTTTTACAGGACATATGGTTAGAAATTGAGTTTCATTATGGAGGAACACACTGTCCCAGCAAAGTGTCATGTCACTCGATGTTGAGCAGAGGTGAAAAATTGATGGATTCATGCCTGTCTGTTTCTATTAATTTAGGATGTAATTTACAAAGAAATTGTGTTGGGGAGCTTGTTTGATGATTCCTTTAGAGACGGTCTCTGTGTTTCCGTCGTATTGATTGTTTATCTCTCACATCGAGTCTTGACAAATGCTTTCTTACTATGGGGATTGTGTGTGCCTGTGCATATATTTCTCTACGTGCACCTGAATATAAAGTTTGGCACTATTTTACGGATTTAACATGTCAGGATACTGTTTTATGTCTGATTTTATTGTGTCTGATTTTTTATACTGCTTTCGATTCTTGTGAGGCGACCTTGAGTGCCTTGAAAGGTGCCTTTAAATAAAATGTATTATTATTATTATTATTATTATTACAGGCAGTCCCCAGGTTACGAACGCCCAACTTACAAGCGACGTGTACTTACAAATGGACCACCACAAAGCCTATTAAATAAAAAATTCGAGTTACATACAATGATTTGCAATAATGAATGGCACACTACTTTAAGACGCACGTCAAAACAACAGAAGAATGGCTCTTCCAACGTGCAAGACATCAAGGAACGAGAGTAAGTGTTAACCTACATGTTTTTTTTATCCCCCTCCCACACACACACATTCTCTCTCTCTCTCTCTCTCTCTCTCTCTATGTTTAGGACGTTTTAGGATATCTGGAAGTGTTTCTTTAATGTTTCTTATGCATAGAAAGGTAAAATATATACGCTAGATATGCACCTTACGTAAGTGCTCCAAATTACGAACAAATCCAACTTACGAACAACTGTGAGTACGGAACTCGTTCGTAACCCGGGGACTGCCTGTGTTGTTGTTGTTGTTATTATTATTGTTATTATTATCATTATTATTATTATTATTATGTGATTGGGCTGGGGAAGCTTGCACCTGGCTAATCAGCGATGTTCAGTCTTGTGATCTCCACCCTGCAGTTCTTGAAAAACTGTATAATATCTAACCTGGAGTAGGAGTGAGGAAAATGGTTCAGAAACATATATATATAGAGTTCCAGTACCTAAATGGTACATAAGTTGGATTTGAAATAAGGTAGTTTTTTTTGTCCATCCAGCAAGACACATATATATATATATATATATATATATATATATATATATAGAGAGAGAGAGAGAGAGAGAGAGAGAGAGAGTTCCAGTACCTAAATGGGTCCTGGTTCTTTAGTGTAAAACAACATCTGTAGAGAGGAAAATCTGTAGAGAGATGTAGATAGATGGTGTCTTGCTGGATGGACAAAAAAAAACTACCCGTATTTCTTGTAAAGGCCCTCATGCTCGCAAATATGAAATATGTGGGATAAAATACAATATCTCACCAGATCCATACAAAGAGACATTAGCTATCAGTTACTTTTATGCATTGGATTAGACTTGTCATGGTGGAGTCTGATGCAGTAGCTTGGGCAGTGCTGACAGCTGTATCCACGCCGAGGCGTTTACTGACAGCAATAAATTAGTTCCACACACTCGAGGGGAAAGTTTAATTAGCCCGCGCTACACACAAAACACTACGCACTCGCAGACATACGCAGACATGTATTTACACATTCAAACATGCACAAAGGGGAAAACATCCACATGCTCACACATAGGCAGATAAGTACTCAGGCAAACACACATCAGATGGATACATACATTCAGGGGTAAAGTCAGGGATGTAAACAGACTCTAGCAGTACCCAGTGGCTGTTGTATGAAACCATAATTATGCTTATGTAAGCCCAAAGGATCATCGGTACAAAAATATGCATAAACACACAAACAAAGCAAACTTATAGAGAGGGAAGTACGCACTCAAATAACATACACATATTACACAACCACTACAATTCATACACAAATGGCAATCTGGAAAGTAGAACGCTGTGAAAGGCAGCTGTTCTCTGCGAGGCAGGAAGACAATCATGGAGAGTGTGACAGAACACATTCACAGTTATTTTCTCCACAACAGGACATTCGAGGACACATGGAAACACAATGGATCCTCCCTACCGTGTCCTTATACACTTCGCACAATCGCACCTCATCTCCTGCCAAGGCACATGCTGTAAGCAACTGTTTTGACACATAAGCTAAAGGGAGTAGAGTGGAGAAAATGAGATAAGAGAGTATTCGCAGAGGTAGGTAGGGAGCGGCAGAAATGTGTGTGGTGCTTGTTAGAGTCTAATTTAAAGTCTGGTTAGAATTGCGAGGCGTGCTGGATTTGTTTCAGCTGTGGGTCTGAAAGCATGTGCAGACACGCTACTGCAGAGACAGACAGATGTGGTGTATTTGCAGATGATAGAGGTCATCATGCAGAATTCCGTACACTGTGTGGGTGGATGAATAGGCAGAGGGATGACCATAGGGTTTAGGGAGCAGGCTATGTGAACAGATGGTCCCTGGTTCCCACCCAAGATCCCATTAAGAAAGATGGCAGGGCTGACCTATTTCTGGACCGACCATGCCGTGCAAATCCATTCCACTGCGGGATGGAGGGAATATCTACATTTAGTGGTTATAATCCTTTCTGTTTTCATTGGACATTATGGGATTACATGCATTGTTTCTGTAGCATTAATGCAAGAATTAATTACAGACGGGATGCTGTGGTAATGCAACACAAGAATTCGTGCAACTTATAGTTCCAGCTGTCTAGTCATTTCATCAGACACAGTGCCCTTGTGTTTAATGAGGTCTATCTACAATGCAGCGAGAGTGATATGGTTGTCAAGAGACCAATGAGCCATCCATCGCCAGCCCAGAAGTGCTTTGCCTGTGACCTTAGCTCCATACGCCGCAGGCTCAAAGAGACTCTTCCTCCATAAGTATAATACATGCAAAGTAGAATTTTCACAGCAAAAAAACACCTGAAAAGGCTCAAGACTTGGTGATTAAGCCTCTTTCAGTATTCTTTGTGCAGTATTCTTGTGATGCCTTCAGAGGTGGGTAGTAGCGCATTCCATTTACAAAATTGTACTTTACTGAGTAGTTTTATTACAGGATACTTTTAACTCATACTTGAGTATATTTATGAAGAAAAACATACTTTTACGCCATTACATCTGGTCGCACTCTTTGCGAAACTTTTTTATTAATTACGAGACATCGCTCCGACACAACAAGTCAAAATTCTCCCTTTCTCCACTGCAGCAGAGAAAATAAAAGTGACTGCTCCACTGTGTGTGTGTGTGTGTGTGTGTGTGTGTGTGTGTGTGTGTGTGTGNCATGGGCCGGCCGGTGCCTTTGCATATAATATAATATGAATTAAAATGAACTTAAACTAAGCAAACGTGATTTTTTTCTTTCATAATTTTCTTAGAGCTTAGACGAGAAATGGATTCTAAAAAGAGAAAGGCTGGCGCGGAGGAACAGCGACAATTGTGGAATTATTCGTCCCCGGCATGATTGGCATTTTCGTCTGGCCATATACACNCCCCCCCAAAGTCTAGTAAAACCAACAGCAACATAATGCGTTACCGTCTTTGTCTACCTAAAAATGTGACATTTCGGCTTCTAAGACTGAATATGGAACTTGAGGAAACATGTGGCGGTAAGCTGCAACGTTAGCTACTTAGCTAGCTGCTGCTGCTAATGCTAACTCAAGTTTTCCTGTTCTAATCTGAGTAAATTCATGAAGCTAACCTAGCTAACTGGCTTAACTAGCTGCTGCTGCTAATGCTAACTCAAGTTTTCCTGTTCTATTCAGAGTAAATTCATGAAGCTAACCTAGCTAACTGTCTTGGGGCCAGGCCAGAATTGTCATAATTTGTTATGTGGTAAATATCTGATTTATTACTGTCTATGATATGATTTGGATTGTATTAGAAGGTACTATGGCTGCTTTGCATTTTTTTTTCCCCCTCAGAGGACTACTTTATAGCTTATTGAATATTTGAAAGAATAAGCTTGGTCAAAGTTACTCACTACTCAAGTAATTTTTTAATAGCTACTTTCTTACTCTCACTCAAGTCATTATTTTGGTGACTACTCTTACTTATACTTGAGTTACTATTATCATAAAGTAACAATACTTTTACTTAAGTACAGTTTCTGGCTACTCTGCCCAACTCTGGATGCCTCCCCTTGGCTGTAATTGGTCCAAATATCACATGACTGCTTACATCACTGCGAGGGACGGCAGAGATCGACTTTTGTTTTGGTTCATTCTCAACTTCCTCATGCTGCTGGAGCAACACGCCGAAACTCTGTGATCGCAACTCTCCATCTTACTTCCTACTCTGATTTAGGCACGAGCCATCTCCTTCTCCATCTTTGTTGCCTTAAATAAACCATCACCACTGCCAACTCCACTCTCCATCGATTTTAAGCCTCTTTTACCGCCGTCTCTGGTAACAGAAGACTCATGACCATCCTGCTCTCCTTACTGGCATGCTTCCAGTCTTGTTTTTTGTTCATTTTATCTTACATCTTTTGAAGTTTACTAGGGCCTTTAAGCTGCATCCCGTATGTGGTTACACTTCACTTCCTGCTGTGCAATGCCGTTTTTCCCTGTGGACACGCACTTATCAGAAGTGGCTATTGTTGGACAGTGAAGGCGTGTTTTTAATTCTCTGTTTTTGGGTTCCAGCAGAGGTTACGTGACATTATCTCATGCTTTTCTCTCTCACCCTGAGTACATAGTGTCAACTAAAAGCTACACTGGAGGCAGGTCGTGTGTGGATGAGGCTCTAAATAATTGATTAGATAATACTGTAAAGGTGATAGGCAGTACAAAAGCTGAGGAGAAGATACAGGAGAGCAACAGTGGCTGCTGTTAAACTATCAATCATTTCTTCTGGATTTTACAGCCCACATAAGGTGACACTGACCCTAATAGAAATTGGATATATGGCTGTACGTGCGTTGAGCGCGCGCGTGTGTGTGTGTGTGTGTGTGTGTGTGTGTGTGTGTGTGTGGAGGGGTTAGGGGATATGTGCGAGGTTACAGAGGCTGTGATGACACAAAGACAAGGGACTTTGACATATGACTAGTCTGAGGAAACAGCATATTATCAGCACCTTTATCCTATGAAGTCACACCTAAGTAATGTGTCCACAACAATGTACGCACACACACACATGTACACACACATATACTGTATAAATGCACCTGCAATTCTTTGTTTGCTGTTTTGACAAAGTCTGAGCAAGGCCGTGAGCCATAATGGCTTTCTGCACATAGCGGCTTCTTCAAAATAGATTGCTAATAACCAGAATGATTTGCTTCTCATGCGGTATGTCTACTCTAAATGGCTCTGCAGGGCCGATGGATATGTGTTCATTATGATCCTTTCCCAGCAGAGTCACGTTAGGCTCCAATAACAAAACATGCCCTAGTGTTCTCACGCCGGTAATTCAACCCTGCATGGGGAAACAATATGGGGGACTCCTGGGCCAAGCCGCTGCCATGGGTGAATCTAGATTTGTCTGGTAATTCAATCGGCCTGGGGGTNCTCCTGGGCCAAGCCGCTGCCATGGGTGAATCTAGATTTGTCTGGTAATTCAATCGGCCTGGGGGTGTACTTGATCTTGCAAGGCACACAAATGAGCAGGGACGGAGGGCTCTGACTTTCTGTCTGCCAGAGGCTATCTGTCTCAATCTGCTTGGCTTTGGCTCTTCCACCTGGATAGAAGAAAGCCTGCATCACGATTTAAAGAAGCATACCAGTGCTTTCGCATGTTTGAGCCCAATAAATGAAAACCTCATACATATTACATCACTGCCAACCATGTCTTTGTGATTTGTTGAGAAGAATCAGCGCGTTTTCCAAAACATACTACTGATGTAGTAAATATTAGAATTGTTTTTCCTACCATCCAGCCTGCTTTTGGTTTCGGTTCATTCCTGTAAGCTATCAGCAAACCAAAGGTTTTTTTTTTTTTTNTTTTTTTTTTTTTTGTTTGTTTTTTTTTTGGTTAACATTACTTAAGTTAACCAGTCCAACAAGGAGCTGCACGGAAGAAAATGTATGACTCCGCCAGAGAATATAGGCCCAGGAGAAGACTACTTTTACTAAAAGTTAAAAACGGCCATGCCTTCTGCATTCAGACTTACAGGTATGTGCTAGCAGGTGAAACACTGAATATTAAGATGGGTGTATCACCTGGACATTTGATTTTGAAAGATTCAGGGATTTTCAACAGGAAACTAAAATACGGTTTTATGTTTTGGAAAATGGTTGTCGACATGTATGCGGGTAGTATTTATTGTCTCAAACATGCAAAACCACAGGTATGGTCCTTTAATCCTATATGTGTGTGTCTATGTGTGTGATTTCTGCTGTTCTGTTCTACCCAGGCAGACCCCCNCCCCCAAAATCAGATGAGTGAGCGCCACCACACAGCAGTTGCTATGGTTACCAGCCAGGTTCTGTGTACACAGATACTCAGAGCAATTTTGATCTGCAGTGAAGCACTGATGGGAGAGAAACAGTGCCACAAAACTGCCTCCCCCCCCCCCCNCACACACACACACACACACACGCACAGGCATAATTATACACACAAATACACCAGCTGTCATGAATGCAGTGTATATATATGAGGGGATACTAGCATACATGCGTCCACAAATATACACATTTCCACCCACATGAAGAGATACTCATTCACCTACACAGAGTGGAACGCTCATCTCCACACACTGTATTGTGCTGCGCTGTGTATCATTAGACTTAGCATGTACGCAAACACAGCCTGCTGAGTAGAATTATCAGCCCCAGCAGAAGTAGTACAAATCACAGTAGGTGATATACCAAGCTATCACCTTGTCTGGAAACCTCTTTAAAGCAACCAGCGCACCATCTCTCTCTTCTTCTGTATCTCTTTTCTTTTGCCTGTTTCTGCATTTCTCTTTCTCCAGCTTTTCTCTCCCCCCTCCCTTTTCTTCCTTACAGATACATACAGAACAGATTTGGAGCGCTCACGGTCGGAGCAGAAGATGAAAGCGAAAGAGAGCTGAGTCCACGCCAGCAGAGCTGTGAGAGCGGGGAAGTGATGAAAGAGAAGCTCGTTTAGTAAATTGACAGCTCCCTTCAGGACTTTTCATCTGCTTCACTATTAAAGGGCTGAATCCTGCCCGACTACCAGCTATTCTCACCAGGCGTGGAGAAACTGTCACATTCCGGCAAACATTAACAATGACAGTGATGGAATTTTAGTTTGGATCAATCTCTCTATTTACTCCCACTGTCACTTCATCCAGTCCTCACACACAGCATGGATGTTTAACATTCAGATTCAAATTAAGGTGTTAAAAAAAGAAAAGAAAAACAGATGAAACTCAGAGCATCTTCAGACCTGTAGTCCATTTGCTGTGGTTCAAACTAGGCAGTAAATGTTGCTTTTAATCTTGGTTTGGTTCAGTTTCACACAAGAAAATATCTAGTTGAACCAAAATATATCAGCAAAAGTCAAGTGATAACGCTCACGTTGCTCCTCAGAAATGGCTGGGAGTGGGAGAAAGAAAATCAAAACAGGAGAAAGTTTACTATGCCGAGCTAAATAACATGGACAAAGACGGAATTTATATACTTTCCTGGACACAGTCATCATTTCGGCCATATCCTCAGAAAACTAGGTCATCATTAGTTGAATTTGACTTCAAGACAATGTCTGGAAAACCGGTTGTGCTATATGTTGTTTCACATTATACAAAAAAAAAAAAAAAAAAAAAAACCCTGCTGCCTTCAGACAGCTGAACAGGAGAATGAAGCACAGACTGAGCACATGCTAACATGTGCTCAGTCTGCTGAGCAGACATGCTAACCTTCAACAAGT
The DNA here is from genome assembly GCA_014773175.1 of Lucifuga dentata. Classification (NCBI taxonomy): domain Eukaryota; kingdom Metazoa; phylum Chordata; class Actinopteri; order Ophidiiformes; family Bythitidae; genus Lucifuga; species Lucifuga dentata. The sequence continues at coordinate 21,777 of VXCM01004194.1, forward strand.
CAATCTGAAGACATGTTAGGCTGTGATTGTTGTTCTCAGACCGCCAAATGAACTGTGTGCCATGAGGGAAACAAACCCTAATCCAACTGAACCAGACCAAACCATGTGTGTATAAAAGCATCGTTAAATGGAGAGGAAAGCTTTCAGATAAATTGACGTAAGTGCACATGCACAACTTTAATGCACATCATATATACGCTACATTCAATACATCTCCTCCTAATAAACCCTTTTGCTGCTGCTGAGCCTTGACCCCAAATATTGATTTATTGCTTGATTAGCAATTACAGGCTGTTTTCATCGAAGAAATCAAAACACTGAGACAGAAATGCTGTTTTTATGGTAATTTAGCTCCAGTGCATGTTATCCAATATGGAAAGGACGAGGATAGGATGACGTTATCTTGAATGGACACGAGTCCTAATCAGACAGTCTTATCATCATCTCTGCAGCCAATAGAATGAGGCTATGTCCTGCCTGCTGATAGCTCACAGCTAACTGTCCACCACTGCATGGAGCTAAATGGCAGACATCTTGCTAAGCAGAGAGGAGAAGCAGAGGAGAAATCCTGCTGACAGGACAGCAGCTTTTAATTTGAATAATGTATTATGATGAGGCAGCAGCAAAGGACAGAGTCACTTCTAAGGTTTAATCAAATACAAGTTAAGACTTCAATCTCTCTCAGTGATTTTGGGATGTCTGAAGAACCATAATGGTGATTTTGAAGATTTGAACCCAATATATCCCACCCGCACACGTTACGTGACTGTCAAGCTATTTTCCAAAACATACTACTGAAGCAGCAAATATTAGATGTGTTTTTCCTACCTTCTGGACTGCCATTGGTTTCAGTCATTCCAGTATGCTATAAAATCTACTTGAAGAGACAAATAATCTATCCGTAAGCACAATGGCTATTAAATTTTTTTAATCAAAGTAACTTTATTTAACTGATCCAACATGAAGCTACACGGAAGACAGTGTACGCCTCCGCCAGGGAATATAGTCCCATAAGAAGGCGGCTTTTACAGAGAAATTGAAAAAAAATGACCATCCTTTCTACATTCAGATATACATATTAGCACGCAAAACACTGAATCTTAAGGTGGGTATATAACCTAAACATTTGATTTTGAAAGACTGCAGGATTTGGCAAAATAACAGGAAAACCTATGTTTTAGAAAACAGTTGTCAATAATATAACAAGTATGCAGGTAGTTTTTATTGGGGTTAAAGGACCATACCACCCATTTTGCATGTTTGAGCCAAATATATTAAATTTTTATACACGTAAGTTTCCTGATAATCATTTCCCAAAGGACAAAACTGTATTTCAGCTTTCCTGATATTTTGCAAAATCTCTTAATCTTTCAAAATCAAATATTCACGCGATACACCCACCTTAAAAATCAATGTTTTGCATGCTAATAGTTACGCAGCCTTATGAAGTCATGGTTGTTTAAATAAATAAATAAATAGATAAATGCAGGTCTTCTTTTGGGATTATATTGCCCGGTGGAGGCATACATTCACTCTGTGCTTTTCTATTGTGCTTAAACGCTAAAATTATGTAACTTCTAAAACAAAACCTGAATACATGTGTTGTTCACGATGATGGATTACCTATCCTAAGAACATTTCAAGTATCAATAAGTTGATTTTAATAGGTACCAGAATGAACTGAAACCAATGGCAGTCTGGAAGGTAGGAAAAACATTTTTAATTCACCATTCCAGTAATATCCTTTGGGAAATGATTGTCAGTAACGTTACATGTATGAAAATTGAATATATTAGGCTCAAACATCCTAAATGGTGGTATGGTCCTTTAAACATGCAAAATCAGAAGTATGGTCCTTTAACTGATTCTTTAAATATCTCCAAAATTCTGTGCAGTATGTAAATACAGCAATAGCAGAGGAGATCAAATTGTAGCACAACCTAACATATATATGAATTAGACTAGTTAAGATATATTAGGAGGTGTTGGGCAGCAGAGTGAAGATAGCAAACGGAGGGTCAGCAGCAGTGAGGATGTAACTCAAACCAAGAGAGAATCCACCATGATTCTCTCTTCTTACCTACCACACAAACACCACATATGCTAGCCTTTCGTTTGCAGAAACACATCTCACCCTCACATACACACAAGCATGTGCAATCACACTCGCGCACACACGCACACTCATCGGTTCAGCTGGCAGGGGTACAGCGGAGTGAGTTACAGCGTGCCACACATAGTGCACAGCAGCAGAGAGCTGGACCATGCCAGGCAAATTCTGAGATTGGCCAGACAACTGATATTCAGCGAGGACTGAACATCCCCGAGCTTCAGCAGGGATCAGACCGTTCCACACAAACACAAAAACATTAGCCTACGTCCCAAAGGGGACCTGTATAACACAGGTGAGCAAATTTGCACATGACAATGGATTATACTGTCAACACCATCTGAAAGCCAACTTGGGTGTGAAAAACCAGTTGCAGCCAGTTTGATTCAGAGCAGCCTGCTGCACTTAACTAATTGTGGCCTTGGAAATCATTATTCTCAATCAGTGCTAATTGATGTAAGTTTGAGTTTGGGATTTAGCGAAAGCACCTACCAGAACTCTGCCAGTGAGGGTCTGAGCGGAGATCATGACACCCGCCCAGTCTTTGACGGAGGTCATCCATCCCACCTCGCTGACCGGGACCTCTTCCTTTTCATTAGGACCCTTAGCTGGCCTGTCTGCTGCCTGATTGTTGGCAGGGTTGTTCACCTTCTGAGCCTCCTGAAGATTAAAATAAGAATAATTTGGTTAAGAAAATGAACAATATACAAACAGGGAAAACATACGGGAAAGAGTAAAATGTTCAACCTTGATATGACATCTAGGAGTGAGGATACGATAGAAAGACTTGACTGATTCTGAGTTTCTAAACATAATAATAAACACAAGTTTACAAACTGCAGAAGATAAATAACGAAGACATATTAAATCAAATTGCACAGTTTAAGTAACAGTGTCATTCAAGTTGATTCAGGAATTTAAAAAGCCATAAAATTAATTAAGTAAATAAATAGACACCATTTTTAATAAATGGTACAGGACAGTAAATTAGATTAAATTGATGAAAAAAAGCCAAAGTATATTGGTTTGTAAATAAAAATAGTTCAGGAACCAAAATCGAAAAGGTCTCTCTCTTAGCTTCCATTTTTAGTAGCTAAAAAGCCTTGTTTAAATGATCTCCGGGACCTCAAGGTGCAACAATGAGACAGGAGGTCAATAATGTAAGATGTGGCTCTGCCATGCGGCGCTTTAATATGTGACTAAAAGAAGCTTAAAATCAATTCTAAAACAGAAGGCTGAGCAGATTGTTCTCAGCCTAGCTATAAATCTGGCTGCAGAATGTTGCACAAGTTGAAGATTAGAATTAGAAAAGCAGACAAACACAGCAAATGGATGAATTAATTTTTTTTACTATCCTGGAAGGATGAGATGGTTCTAATTTTAGCAAAATTCTTAAGATGGAAGAAGCACAATCGATGCAGCTGCAAGACGTGATGACTGAAACTGAAACGACTGAGAGACTTCTTGCACACAGGCGCTATGTGATTATATATGCATCCTAAACAACGTCAGCAGCAATGATAAACATTTTCATCTTCTTAATATTAAGTCATAGAACACAACCATGTGATTAGCTACAATCTCTGAGGGAGGGAAAAGGACTTTGATCACAGCCATCATGCTATGATTGTATCCATCTGCCATATGTTGAATGTCTGTGATTGTGTATGCATGTGTGAAGTAATAAGAGAATGTATACGCAGTTGTTTGTGGCCTTTTTTCACATATGGGTCTTTACGGTAATTGATCCTCGGGGTTTCAAGTGGTAGAGCTGATGTTCTCATGCAGGCCTTTGAACCCACCATCTTGCATCTGACTGAGTGCTCAGAGCTGCGTAGCGATTCAATGATGTGCTTTGCTTGGCAGAGTCGCTGCATGCAGCTGTTCACTCACTCCTGATCTGACACAAGCAAGCACTCAGCCTCCCCGTCCTTCTGGTAGAACAGCAAAAGAGCAGAATTCCTCTATGTTTTCTCAAATTCAAGCTTGATGTAACAGCCTTTGAGCTCATGAAATATCACAAACTCGCACGCTCTCACACACGACCTGCAGTAAAGGTTAGTGTGTGTCATAAAATCAGGGGACAGGCCCAGCAAAATGGCGTCCGCAGAGAATGTCTGGAATGCCAATAACTTCCATTCCTCTCCATGGCAGCCATTGCTCCCTTCTAAAAAGACGGGCTCGTATTACCCCGGGGTACACATGCAGCACTTTGTACGTACAATATTTTACAATGTCCCTCCTTAAAGTAGATTACGTGCTATGTCAACAAAGTGAGATGATGTTCCGAGTACCATAAATACTCGACTATAAGCTGATCTCGACTATAAGCCGACCCTCAATTTTGACCTGCAAATTCATTTTTTTAAAGAAACCCGCATATAAGTTGACCCCCAATGTTGTTCCATCAATTTATTTGTTTAGTAAATTACCTGTTTTTCTGGGTATTGTCACAGTACTCCTCTGATTTTCTGAAAATAATCCAAGTACCAGTAAACATGATATTTATTTCAGCAGCTGATTACCATAACTGACAGATCACAGCTTACTTGCCGCAAAATGTGCAGAATAAGATGTTTAGTAGGAAATACATCATTCTAAGATATGATTTAAACTATTTTCCATGGGTAATGGTAATGGGTAGTATTTCCACCCCTGGAAATTTCGTTCNTATGATTTAAACTATTTTCCATGGGTAATGGTAATGGGTAGTATTTCCACCCCTGGAAATTTCGTTCTCTGGGATCTGATTTGAATTACTTGCGTATAAGCCGACACCCCCGATTTGCGTTGCGACATTTGGTTAAAAAAAAAAAAACTCAGCTTTTACTCGAGTATATACGGTATATTGTAGATTGCCACACAGTTTGTTTGAATGGACCTCATACCATTCAAAAGCGATGATGTTCAGAAGAGAACAAAACATTGCCATTATACTGAGTTTGTTTTTGTTGGCGGCGCATCTCTTTCCAGGAACTGCATAGATCAATAAAGAGAAGCAACCAAAAGCCGAACAACCACTAGGATGACCAGCATGTGACCACAAGCAGTGCAAAAACAACCAGACCACAACTTGAGTATTTCTGTGGGGCTAAAGAGCATAGACTTTAGGGAGGAGCTTGAATGAGTGCTCTGTCCATTTCAGGAGGATTGTCTACTTAAATTGGATTACATTTCATAACGATATGGCATGGGCACAGCTGCCATTTTCCTAATTTGATTCCATCTCCGTAACAATGCCAATAAACTGGCCCCTAAAAAGCCGGACTTAGTCAGAAAATTATTATCTCCTCCTGCTGTTGGGCCTCTCAGTGCTGCAGCAGATAATTCAGTTATAATGCTTCGTAGACTCATTAAGTAGCTAAGTGTCAGGAAGGTCACTAACATTAAAAGTATCTGTAATGAATGCTTACTCTTAAATGTGTATTCAGATGTCTTTGAAAGTTAAATGAAAATCAATATCTGGCAATTATTGAATTTGTATTGGTGTTATACTGGAAGCAGACTGGTCTGAAATGTTGGAATTAAAGCACGATGTGTGTACGGAGCAAAAACAAATACATAAAAGTGAGAGAAACGTCAGATGATAAAGCAGATGATATATAGATGCAAACCTGGTGAAAAGTTTAAATTGTAAATTTTGGTTGGGTAAAATTTCTGTTTTTTAGTTTTTGTTACTATACTAACCAAATGTTTGACTGCCAAACCCAATATTATAACTTAATATATATTTTTGCACATGCTGTAAGGTATAAATAGGGAACAAAGGGAAAGGTGTCATTAGGGCTGTGCCATTTCATGTCAATAATTGTATTTATTTTTTTTTAAATATAATAAAAAATGTATCTTATGATGGTATTGACGATATTGTGGAGTGATGATGTGTGTATTTCAGGAACCCTTTGATATTCTCTCAATGCCTGTCAAAGACCCATCACATATTGAAACCTAACATTTTTGTAATTAAAAACTTTAAGAGGGAGTATAAAAGCAATTTGCCATTAGCGTCAGCTGGTCTTTTAATTTCATGCACGAATAAAAATGTCCAAATTGTGTTATTGTCGTTTATTTTGAGTTTCACATATTTACGTATTTTATCCTCAGATAACCTGTGTCAGCAATATGTAATTCAGAATTCAAAGTTCAAGCTCATTTCAGAGTTTGTTAGCTTGAAGTTGTAGGATGTGATTTAAGCTGTAAATCATTGAATATTCACGTTCATGCCCGACGCTCCTCATCAGTACTTCTTTTGTACTCGCTTGACTACACAACCCAGATACATCTCGCCTGTCACATGCTGCAAATACTCACTGAGTGTGTGTGTGTGTGTGTGTGTGTGTGTGTGTGTGTGTGTGTGTGTGTGTGTGTGTGAGAGTGCATGCAGGTCACTGTGCACATGCGTGTCAGGTTTCACTCTGACTGGCTGTGAGCCTGCTTGACAACGCTTCAGGCATGTTGTGGTGGGGTAGTATGTGCAAGTCTGTGACTAACTGCTATTTCTTAGCCAAAAGGCCTCAACAGCCTCACTACACATACACACACATCGCACACCCACACCAAAACACATTACAACTCCCGTATGTTGCACATGTCACGTCTTGCGGTTGAAGCGTTACCTGTTTTGTAGCTGGGCCTGCTACTGTTTCCTTCAGATCTGTTTTCAAGCATGCTGCAAATGCCTACAACATTATTCCTGTCACAGCAACATATGGTAAATACTAACATCCTGCTAAATGACTCAGGAGTTTTTAATGCGATATCACGTCATGGAAACTCCAAAACAACTATGTAATCATCACCTAGTTCTAAAAAAAAAAAAACTTGAAATGTATAATGATTTCACTTTCATTTTTCCACTGCTGCGCCTAAAGATGGAGGATGGAATGACACTTTCAGCTGTAGTAAAGAGCTAATGCGTCTGCGTGGCATGTGAGCACGTGTGGTAGAGGGGAACACATGAATAATGGATGTGGTCGTGAACTGATGGCTGAGCAGCTCGGAAAAGACAATGGAAAGGAGAGATTGTTTCTACTTCATTTGAGTGGCCGGCGGTGGGCCCACACCAAGGGAGAGTACAGCAATGGAGCAGACTGCCATGGGAGAATCCATCTGCTGACTATATATACACACATATGATGTCAAACTGAGAGAGAGAGAGACTCACAGAAAGAGAGAGGGAGAGAGAGAGAGAGAGGGAGCAGCAGGAGTCGGGCAAATGCGTTAATACCAAAACTCAAATGGATCCTCCAAAGAAAGAAGGAAAATTGTGAAATAAATTAAACTGTAAAATAGCTCTTGATGTGGGAAATATCGATCCACTCTCAGTCTCATTTACAGTCGCTGCAGCAGCTGACAAATTTTATTTTTCATACTGAGACATTAATATGAAACAAATATTGACATCTACCTTTTACAAAACTACTCCAGGAAGCCTCCTTCTAATAAGACAGATTAACAGTGTTGGTATAAGGATTGCAGATTGCACCAAGTAACGGCACACAGGGGAGATCTGGTGATAACGAGAAAGAAGTGTAGACAAAGAAGACAAAAAAAAGAAGAGGAAGTGAGACACAGGACAGAGACAAAGCAGCTATCAGAGGAAAGGATGACACAGTCAAACAATCAGACAAAGAATGAGAGGACAGCAAAAAGAAAGAGTGAGAGCGATAATGACACAGAGACAAATTAAAAGACGCCGCAAGAGACAGGAAACAGAAAAAACACAGGATAAAGATAAACAAGAGGGTGAAAGGCAGACAGAGGGACAGATTAGAAGAGCGGGGGACACGTAACGGGAAGTCAAATTGGGGACCAGAGATAGACGGGCAGATACAAAGGCAGAAAGACAGAAACGTGCATGCAACTGTGCAACTTGGTTTTAGCACAGCTGTTCTTCCAGCTTTCGTCCGCATCGTTGGGGAAAACTCTATTCCAGTGTGAGCGGCTATTAATAGCCTCACCCAGGGAGACGTGAAACTAGTGAATCTCATAACACGCTCTGTTCCATGTTTGCTATTTTAATGCCGGTACGGTTACCCGGTGTCCCTGGGTTACGGGCCGACACTGGGTCACAGCAGAGAGAACAGGAACGGGAAGACTCTTCATGTACTCATATGAATCCACACACACACATGCAGAGTCTGAATATAACAACACCACGTGGAGGAAGTGTGGATATTTCTGTGTATAGGTCATGTCTACTGAACCATATACAACTGAGGAGGTCAAATAATATAGGCTAATTACTATGAGGACCACAGGAAGTGAATTTGTGATGCATAAATTCATACATCTACTTAGTGAGTTGCTGCCAAAACAGTTATAATGAAATTATTATTGCATATATCTACTGCTAACAACTTGTGTCTCCTCATATGATACAGTCAGCATTAATGAAACATCAGTAAAAACACAAAAGGACAGCTAATGGTTATTCAGTGTCCTAGAAAAAAAAAGTACGATTTCAGATCACCAAACTCAATAGACAAAAGCCTGTTGCTACAAAGGTTAAAGGTCCAAGCGGTTCACCATTTCTGATTTTCACAGGCTGGGTAGTAAATCTTCAGAGTACATCCAAAGTTTTTGAGGAACTGCAATGGTATAGACAGCTCAGCAGAACTGGCAAATAGCCCCAATCATGGAATTATATGGACTATTTCACAAACACAACTATATCAGCAGGAAGTCGAATTTGAATGACTCCAAAAAAATCTAAAAAAAAATGGAATATTTCTTCATATTAAGCGAAGAAAACGTGCTCCTTCAGACAGCTGAACAGGCGAACAGAGCAGATATTGACCTTCAACATGTTAATCTGAAGACATGTTAGGAAAGACTGACATGATGTGACCTTTTCAGTTTGATCTGAACCAATGTATAGATTCAATATCAACAGATCGCCTTGTAGATATGAAGAGTTACGTGTTTTGGTGCAGATGTATGTGAAATGCTCAAACTAGCTGTGAAAAACCCCTTTTAAGTCCAAGTTATCCAAAGCTTGACAAATCTGATCACTGGTCTCAGCAAGGACACCAAAGCCATCAAGGTCACCAAAAGGTTGTCTCCCAGAATCTCATTCATCCTGTGCTGTCCCTCTATCCTGGGCCTATTCTGAGCACTGTAGTCCTGAATCAGATCTGGTGATTTGTGCACCCAAGACATCCTTAATTTTGCCAGATTAGAAGCAAAAAGGTTTATGTCGCTGCATCTCAACTGGACTTCAGAACCAATCTTCTCAACATGACAGGCATTCATGCTTCAAAATAGCTGCACTGTAAGTACACTTTTATCCTAGTTATGATCTCTACTCTGGCTCCTCAGTAGCCAGAGTAGAGAAACAATAAGATCGTGATGTAAAAAAAAAAATAAAANCTCTGGCTCCTCAGTAGCCAGAGTAGAGAAACAATAAGATCGTGATGTAAAAAAAAAAATAAAATATATATATATATATAGCATAAGCCTGACAGGAAATGCAATCTGAGATGTCTTTCATCTCCCTCTCCACAAACAAAGAGGACAGAATAAAGACGCAGTCGCATTTGTGTTGCGTCTCTACAAGGCGGAGAATGAAAGAGGGGAAAAAAATCCTGAATGTACAGTCTTGTCAATTCATAATGCTGTATGAACCTCATCCATTGATACAGGATTTCAAGCCCCAGTGGTCCAGGATAAAAATAGACCACGCAGTGAATTGTGGGAGACAGAAAGGTCAGCACTTGCCATCCGGTAATGTCTTTTAGTTTTATCATCTTAATGTTGGCAGATAATAGACGGCCGGTGGTACACTATATAATGAAAGAACCCAAATGAAAGTTTTCCCTTCAGAAGACTTCTGGAGTAAAAGCTTGGCTGAAGGGCAAAGGAAACCAGCTGATGTACTGCTGGGCCTCTACTCTGCACGCTGCTTGGCGGCCGACAGTGGAGAGATTGAATGAGAGCAAACCCAACATGGCTAACCGCAGCTTTCACTGGGTTTGCCATGCGGCTGAGCGGTAAACAACATGACAGCACTTTCTGACCTCAAAAATCAATAGCCTAATTTTCTTCACACTCTCCAATACTCTTAAGAAAAAAACCCTTGATTAAAGGCTGATACCGCTTGATATTTTTTTTTGTTTGTTTTAACACGGCGATTGAATTCAAACAAAATGATCTGTGAAGTCTAATAATTCACCCTAAACAAGCCAAGCAGCTGTCAATCAGACCCCCCAGCACGGAGCGGGAGCTGGCTGCCAATACCAGCTTCTACTATATTCGGCTTCAAGCATTGATAATTACCTCCTTAATTACCACAGCAGAGATTTATCAGTCAGACACACAGGACATGAAAACAAATACAAGACAACATAATTACTTTAATGCTGATGGAGCAGTGCAATTTTAACAAACAACTCCGGGGGGGAAGTACCAAAGATGCTCAGTCATCACACACACACACACACACACACACACACACACACAGAACTCATATAGATGCATATACAATAATAGGGCCATTTAATCCATTGAAAGGTTTATGTTTATATCCTTCTAGACACGGCTTGTTACTATGGTGATACACACATCAATTGTTTGGCTAGATACACACTGCAAAAAAAGAAGATGTAAATACGCTGTCCAAAAACTGGACATTGATGCCCATTTCCATTTTATTTATTTATTTTTTTTTTTTTCCCTCGATCCAATTTTTGGACAACATATTTGCATCTTCTTTCTTTTAAGCAGTACATATCCAATATCTGTAACAAAAATTAGACACTAAATTTATACATATCACAATGTTAAGGAAAATGTGGTAGCTACAGTATATATTGTAATATATAGCTACCTCATTTATTGACTGATTTTGATCCAAAAGTTCTAAATTAATCCATTTTGATTGACTGCTTTAGATCTTCTGGATCAAAATGGAGAAGATTTGAATCTACAAATTCTAATTATTGATTAAATGATGAACTTCTGGATCTAATTTATTGATTTAGATCCAGAAGAAGCTGATGTCTGCAATATCTTTATAAAATGATTTTGTGTAAGAAATCTTTTTTACATATCTGGTTTTAAGGTAATGATCATAAAAGTTTGGCTTTACACTAGCGAAATAATGAAAGAAGAAGACTGTATGCGCCTACAGGTTTTCATGCAAATTAAGTCTGGTTTCATTAAAATTGGCATATTTAATAAACCTGAATATATGAGAAGAAATTAATGTGGAATATACACTACTGAATGTGGTTATTATACCAAAGATCGAAATTACAGGTTAAATTATCTGCAAATAAATCTTATTTGTGTGTATGACAGCATGCTACATAAATAGCCAAGATACTGTATGTTGTAACCCAGACTGGAACCTATAAGCTGTTTTCAGAGGGGCTTACATATGGTGTTATCCTATCAGAAAATAGGTGAAATTAAAAAAAAAAAAAAACNAAAAAAAAAAAAAAAACCAGCAACACGCTTGAATGACATCAGCCTTTATCACACTACAGCCATAGTGACACAGTTACCTGAGGCTAATTTCCAACATTTCATACAACAGCCTAATGTACATGCATGTAATCATTAATGGATGATTATATATGTAGAGCATTCAAGTCATTTACCAAACCAGGTCCTAAAGCTATTAGACATCTAAGAAAAAACTATGTCCATATGTCCAGCGTCCCACATAAAAAACTACAATCTAAAACTGAAATTTAGAATAACAACAGTTTTATTACACACACCTACACAATCCTGATGCAGTCTCATATAATAGCCCTGCAATACATCATCGCTTTGTGAGGCTTTTAATGTGGCTTCTGCTCAGACTGCATCATAGAAATGCTAATTCAGCAGTATGGTAATTTTTTAGACTATAATTAGTGGTAGTGTGTATTATTATATAGAATTCTGTCCAGTGTCTCATGCATGTTAAAGGAGTGGACGAACACAAAGTGTGTGTTGCAACACAGGAGTCTTTTTAAGAAAATTAGGAAGTTTCCTTCACTTTGCACCAAGGAACCAGGATCCATTTTTGTACTGAAGTATAATTCCTGAACCTGATCAGCAATTTCAACACCCAAGATTGATCCGTTCGGAACAAATTCAACCGTTCCAACACGAGTCAATCTCTTTCATTAAAAAAAAAAAAAAAAAAAAAAAAAAAAAAAAAAGTTTAATTAAAACATTACAGCTTGTGAATTGTTCAGAGAAGGAGAAACAGTCTAGTGCATGACAGAAAAATGGTTTGACACTAAAATAACTAATAAAATCTCTTTTTTGTACATAGAGAAAAAGCAATCATAAGGTTTCAGGACTTTTGAAGAAGTCCAGCAAACAAACTGGCATCTCCAGTGTTTGAACACTGTGATTTCCCTGAAATGACATGATGTTCCTGCAGTTTAGATCCACCAACCTCTAACCATTCAACTATAAGGTCAACTCTATTTTTCTATTATTGCTTGAACAAACGGGATTCCATTCTAGTTGGTCTTGAACAATTTTGTGTATGTGTGTGTGTGTTTGTGTGTCCATTTAGGGCAATGATTGATTTCTATTTCGTCTGGTGCTCAGTTTGTGTCGCCAATGGTTACTGCACCCATGAATCAGGAGGTAATAGTGTGTCAGGACGACCAAACCCTGGAGCCTGTGGTAGAATTCATATCTCAACTAACAGAGCTCCATGAGCAGCAGGACAATCTGGGCTCCATACAGCATGATGAACCAAAAAAAAAAAAAAANAAAAAAAAAAAAAAGAGCCAATATTAAAAAGCAGCATGGCTCCTACCCTTATTTCACCATACATAGTAAGAACTGCATCATGTTTTCACAGCTTTAAAGCTTTTAGAACTACATTTCCTCCTTGCTCCTGTTTCATTTTAACACATTTTAGTCCTCCTGGCTGACAGTCGACAGCACTGATAAAGATATGTCCTGATTTAAGTGTTGTATCACTGATTAAAATCAAAGCCTTTGCTAGTCTTGACAAGTTTTTTGATGGAAAGATTTCCTTTATTTATTAATTTAGCATACATCAAAGCCTGCGAGAGATAAGCCTGCTGCTCTACCACATGTAAATTAGACTATACACGTACTATGCTAACAATATAACAAACACACACACGCCAGCTGCGAGACTTCAACAGACTTTTCAACCCAGATGCAGTTCACTGTCCCAGTCTGGAAGCAAAAAAGTGGGACAGAACAACCTGAGTCAAATTCATAAAACATCTTAAGAGCAACTGAGCAACTTAAGACTAACTGAGGAATGAATAAGTATTTTAGTTTTAACTGTTCCAAAATCAGCATGAAGTTCTCAAGCGGACCAGAACGCTGCCTTGCAATAAGATCAGTGTTTTTGAAAAGGTTCATTATACATTTTTGTGTGTGTGTGTTTTTGTGATATGATTCCAAAATACAAGTCTCAAATTAGATGTCTTTTCTCTTTTCTTGGCCACCAGCAAAAAAGCAGCTATATTGAATATTAAAGAGCAGATCGAATGTCTATAGACATAATTTAACATGGTTTAACAGTAAACCATGAAAACCCTCTTCAGAAACAACCACACTATGCATAAATAAAGCAGTTTGTAAATGGGGATAAATATCATAACATCAGCACACAGTTGTTATGAGGGAGGCAGTGACTTGATGAGATCCTGACTGTCTGCAGGCTGTAAAACTAGAATTCATTTCACATAAACACAAACATCTTAAATATGAATATTTCAAGAGTGTTTTTACTTCCCATATTATTTTTTTAATTCACGAACAAAAATTCCCTAACAGCAGTCAGTGGGCATAATAAATACGTTAAGCATTCATGGCAGATTCACACTTTCAGGGATGAGATTAACCCCGCCTTGGCTCTTCGCTTAAAGGACCAGACTGGTGATTTTTGCATGTTTGACGCCAATATGGATGGAGGATGAGAGGGAAGCTGAAATCAATCACGGGCATTATTCTGATCATCTATTCCTATTGCCACTATGCTGCTGTGTCAAACTGAATTTCCCCTATGAAGGATTAATAAAGTTATATCTTAACATCTTATATTATATATACAACCTGCATGCATGTTATATTTCTGCTAACCATTTTCCAAAACATTATGCTAGAGCACTAAATATTTGAATTGTTTTTCCTACCTTCCAGATTGCCAATGGTGTCAGTTCATTCCAGGATGCCATAAAAACCAACTTGGAGAGACTTGAAACATGCTTGAGATGCATAAACCATCACAGAGAACATGTCTGTTAATTTTTTTTTTTTTTTGTCAGAGTAATTTTACTTAATTTTTCCAACACAGAGCTGCAGAGGATGTACATCTCCGCCAGGGAATATAGTCCCAGGAGAAGATGGCTTTTACTGAGAAACTAAGAATGACCGTTGCTTCTACATTCAGATGTACAGTACGTTAGCAGGCCACACATTGAATTTTAAGGTGGGTGTATCATCTATACATTTGAATTTGAAAGATTAGAGAATCTGGCTAAACTAACATGAAAACTAAAATACGGCTTTATTTTTTAGAAAATGGTTGTCAGTAACGTAACATATTTGTGGGTAGTATTTATTGGGCTTAAACAAGCTTGAATTACAGTCCTCCCTATTCTTTAGGAAAAATTGCTCTTGGCAGCTTTGTGAAAACATTTTGGCCTTTAATGCCTTTTAGGACTCCTTGTGGTGAAATAAAATACTTGAATGGAGCCTGTGGATTTAGAAGAGTTAGCCATGAAGCTAGTATTTGTAGCTGCAACGCTCACCCCAGATTTAACCTCAATAGCTCCATCATAAAACATGATGGTAATGCTGCTGCTTTGCATCTGTTAACTAGAAATAGGAACACTGGAAGATGAGCTGAGTCAGATTAGCCAAAGCCAAGCAAGGCCAGAGCAGAAAGGCCCTGAATCTTTGCCCTCGGAAGCAATTAACCGATTCCATTTTATTCCATTTTCTGAACTTCTGTCAAAGTTCAGAAAATGAGTCCTTCCATGTTTCAGAGAAGCACACCCTTCCTTCAAGGCTTAATTAGGCTTTCTAGACCTTGGTAATGAACCAAATACATCAGAGCCGTTCTTCCTCAAGGTCTTCCTTCTTCCTCATCCTCTTCCTCTCACTCAATTTAAAGAGCAGGAACAGTGAGAACAACAACATCAATAAGTGCAACCAAAAGCCTTATCAGGCAGTCACCTGTCTTATCCCTGATCTCCTGTTGCTCCCAAAACTCTTTAATGAGCTTTCTTCCTAAATACAGACAGACGGCAAGCTTTCTGTCAATAAGCGGATCGGCAGCAACGGACAGATGAAATTGGGAGCCCATTACTATCTGCAGGACAGGTTGTTTTGGTGTTTTCCGGAGCAGAAAACAGCCAACATGGCCGCTGTTGCCCTAATTGGCTCCCTGCTGTCTAACCTGCACCGATCAATGACACCGCCGTATAAAGAGCAAGATCCAGACATGACTGGCAAATGAATTTTTTAACAGCGCAGTACAAGAAGTGCAATAAACCGCTTCATCTGCTCAACACGATTCTGCTGATCCATTAAGGCAGAATCAAGTTTCCCATTCATGCTGTAATGAAACTAATCTAAACTTCAGCAAAACAGGTTCAACCGTTATGATTACTGATTCAAGTTACCAGAATGTGGACATTAGCCCAGGACCACATGTCAAAAAGCCTTTTAAGTTGTAAATCTCCATTTACAGCATTTCTCCCTTTCTATGAAGTCATGCTGTTGTATTTTTCACACACAAGCATCAATTAATCATTTTAATGATTTTTTTTTCCATTTTGCCTCTAATCCCAAATGCAAACCTCGTCCAGTTTAGCTAGGCATGTCTGCATCAATTAAATCAATATAGATACAGCTCATCTGATTGGCTGATGATAATGATCCATTTAAAACATAAGGCTTACAGTATTTAGCTTTTACTGAGCGTGAATCAACACGGGGCTGGGCTTCAGTACTTTCATCGACAAATGAAAAACAAAATAAAAAGCATATAGTGCACGTGAGAAAAGATAAAACCAGAGAAAAACACGATCGGTAGCATAACATCATTAAAACTAACCAGGATACAACAAGCTAAAATCCCTGGACTGATCTTAGGTCTGTCACGGCACAAATCAGAGTGAGAGCAAATATCTAATGCATCAAAATTTATATACAACGCAGTCTATACAGTCAAAAACGCACACACACACGCACAAACACACACACACAAACATTTCCAGAAGATCATCAAATAGAGTGGAGCCATAATTCCTTATCTGGACGAATCACTTATTCTAATGGAAGAATGACTTTCTTTCCTTTCGTCTTGATACAGTACGAGTCTGCAAACATACAAAACTTACACAGCCTATTTAGTGCCATGAAAATGAAACACAAAAAGCATAAACATTCTCAGAAATAAAAATTAATACATCTATTTAAAAATATATATATACAAGGAAAACAGGCAAAGCACTGAAATGGTCTCAGCAAATAACATGCTGAGCTTTTGATGCTTCATTCATTCAGCAATCCATGGTGGTTATAATAAAATGAAAATCTTTCAAAATATTTTATTTGTAATTTATTTCTGTTTCATTTTTATGTTTGCTTTTACGTCTATGTAAAGCACTTTGAATTTCCCTTGTATGAAATGTGCTATACAAATAAATTTGCATTGCACTCGGGTAACGGCTGTTGTTTTTTTTCTTGTTTTTTTTTTTTGTTAAATGAATATGAATTAGTATGACTTCAGCTAAGAAGAAAACAAGTCTTATTTAATGAATCAACAGTTGGTCCAGGAAATGTGTAAGCAGGGAACAACAGATGAGTGGGAGATGTTGCATCGGTTGCAGTTTTGGCAGCAGCAAAAACTCCAAGGAAAAGACATTAACGAGCACAATCTCTTAGCACAGCAAGCTCGAACACGCACACACATGAAACAGCATTTAAATATTATAACAGGTGTGAAAAAGCCACGTAAAGAGGCTGTAGCTTTGTCTTTTTTTTTTAAATGTCACTACTGATAAACATTCAGCAGGTCAGAGGAATACGGCTTATTTCACATGCAACACGTGTGTTTACTTGATCTTGATGGATTGGAGTTTGTGTGTGTGTGTGTGTGTGAGGCATTTCTAACACAATAAACAGGTAATGAGCCTTTGTTTCCAATTCCACCTCAACATACCTTGAGTTCTGACACTGATTACTCTCTTTACGCCATGAAATATGATCTCTTATGATTTGTTTTCTCCTCCTCATCCATCATCCCGTCCGCCCAGAGCATCTTACTGTATATCTGCAGTATTTAAAGTCGACCCGTCGTATTTCAGCCTCTGATACAGTGTAAGGTACATAGGATCAGGTGTCCTCTCACTTTCCTGTCTTTTGTCTTCCCCTTCTCTGCTTCCCTTAATGTCCCCTGTCCTCTTTTGTCTCTTGCATCCACTTTCCTTTCACGTTTTTTTCTCCCCCCCCCCCCCCNCCCCCCCCCCCCCCGATGAGAGACCTGTCTCTCATTGCCTGAGAGACAGGTCTCATTACCTTTATCTTCTCCCGATGCAATAATACTCTCACTAATGCCAGTCTGCGTACAGGCCTGCCGAAAAATATACAAAGAGGCTTAAAGGACCATACCGGTGATTTGCATGTTTAAGCACAATAATAAACATACATGTTGCTGACAACCATTTTCCAAAACATAAAACCGATTTTATTTTTCCTGTTATTTGGCCAAATCCCCTAATCTTTCAAAATAAAATGTTCAAGAGATACAACCACCATAAGTACAATAGAGTAGTACTTTATTTATCTCCAAGGGGAAATTTCAGTTGTGCAGCAGCAATTGCAAAAAAAAAACACACGAGGTAAGTAAAAAAGACAGAACACTGATACTATAGTAAATAAAGCAGAATAAAAAAAAAGAGTAAAGACTTAAAGGCAAGATATTGCTGTTAATGTGTAAACTTCAATGTTTCGTCTGCTAACATGTATGTCCAAATGTAGAAGAGACTGTAGTTTTTAATTGCTCAGTAAAAGCCGTCTTCTGCAGGGACAATATTCCCTGGCGGAGACATACATTTTTTTTTTCTCTGTGTAGCTTCATGTTAGACTGGTTAAATAAAGTTACGTGGACAAAAAAATAAAAAATAAAAAAATAAGAGACGTGTTTGCTGTGATGGATTACTTATCTGAAGAATGTTTCAAGTCGCTGTAGGCTCATTTTAATAGAATGAACTGAAATCAATAGTAGTCTGGAAGGTAGGAAAAACAATTCAAATATTTACCGCTCCCATATTATGTTTTGGGAAATGGTTTGTCAGTAACATAACATGTAATGCAGGTTGTATATGTTGGGCTCAAACAAAGCCTTATGCTTGATGCAAAACAGTAAGAGGTAAAAGTTTGGATTTTAATCAACACCACTTCCTGTGGTTAATTGCTAATTGTATAAAAACAGCACAAATGTGAAGCATCAAATGAATCTGGATGTAAATTCTTCCAATTTCTGCGAATGCGTCGATTAGTTCCACAAGTTGTATTTCACGATACAGGGTTAACGGTGTTATTCTGAAAATGTTCTCCTTAAAGCGGTCAAAAAGGCAGCGATCTGAGCTTAATGAGTCAGAGACTTGCCCTTGATTTGAGAACAGCTCTGAGGCTAACAAATGGAAGTGCGAATCACTTTCTAACCCTGGGCTCATTTAATCATTTGAAATTTAGGTCTCATGCCTCCCACTGGGGGAAATAAATCAGTTTCAGAGAGAATCTGCATGTTTTAGCCCTGGAGTGAAGAGGAAGAAGAGCAAGAAAGATGAAGAGTTAACAAGCTGGGGATTGTGCAGCTCTCCCCAGACCCCCAATACATTCCATGGGGAAGGTCTGCATTTCTTTACTGAAGCCCCCCAGACAGAAAGGACTCTAACCTCTGTTAACAAGACCCATTAAGAGGAAGCAGGAGTGTGGATGTAACTTTGCAGCAAGCGCGTATCCACATCTTAAACCCCAGCGCAGTAAACCAATTTGTGTGTTTTTATGAGAGGTTGTTGCCGGCGGTGGAACACTGGACCATACTCCAAAAGCATTAAGCTTCTGCATGCTGTCAAGCGTAGTGGGCTGCTGGGGAGGACTGAGGCGTCCTCTCCGCCTGCATGGGAACTTTAAAGTACCAGATTGGCGATTTTGCATGTGTAAAGGACTATACCGGCCATTTTGCATGTTTGAGTCTAATATATTCAATTTTCATACACGTAACGTTACGGATAATCATTTCCCAAAGTATACTACTGGAACAGTGAATTTAAAAAATGTTCCTACCTTCCAGACCGCCATTAGTTTCAGTTCAATCTGGTACGCTATTAAAATCAACTTGTTGATACTTGAAATGTTGTTGGGATAGGTAATCCATCATCANTGGTACGCTATTAAAATCAACTTGTTGATACTTGAAATGTTGTTGGGATAGGTAATCCATCATCACCAACAAGACGTGTACTCAGGTTTTTTTCAAAGTTACGTAATATTAGTGGTTTAAGTGCAATAAAAAGCACTGAATGAATGTATGTTTCCACTGAGAAATATAGTCCCAAAAGAAGACCTGCATTTATCGAAAAATTTAAACGACCGTGACTTTAAGGCTGCATAACTTTTAGCAGGCGAAACATGGATTTTTAAGGTGAGTGTATCGCTTGAATATTTGATTTTGAAAGATTAAGAGATTTTGCAAAATATCAGGAAAGCTGAAATACAGTTTTATCCTTTGGAAATGATTGTCAGTAATGTAACATGTATGAAAATTGAATAAATTAGGCTCAAACATGCAAAATGGCTGGTATTTTAGCCCAATAAATACTACCTGCATACACATTATAACGCTACTGCCAAATCTTTTTCCCAAACACAAAACTATATTTTAGGTTTTGTGTTATTTTGCCAAATCCCCTAATCTTTCAAAATCAAATGTTGAGGTGATTCACCCACCTAAGAATTTATTGTTTTGCAGAACCATGTGATTTATACACAATTTTAGAAGGTATGGTCGTTTTAATTTCTCTGTAAAATCGTCTTCTCCTGGGACTATATTCCCTGGCGGAGACATACATTGTCTTCTGTGCAGCTCCATTTGAACGGGTTAAATAAAGTTATTTTGATTTTAAAAATAATAATAATAGACATCGTGATCACTGTGATGGATTATTTGTCTCTTCAGTTGATTTTCATAGCTTACTGGAATGAACTGGAACCAAAGTTTGGAAAAACAAAGCTAATATTTACTGCTTCAGTTGTATGTTTTGGGAAATGCTTGTCAGTAACCTAACATGTATGAAGGTTGAACATATATTAGGCTCAAACATGCAATATCGCCGGTATTGTCCTTTAACATATCAAAGGGTTTTACCAGAGAATGAAACATCCACACATACGTTTGGAAGAAGATCTCTGAATGCAAGACTAGACGCATTTGTTTGTGTGCTGACAGAACGCGGCTCGGATTTCTGCTGCGGCTGCTGCTTCCTGCTGGAACGCTGTTGTGGCTGGAACAGACTCGGGATTTGCGGAGCTGACACGGGATTGTGGGATTGCCTTTCTCCTGAGGTTGAGAGAGGCATTCCCTACGATGGCGCTGCGACGTGGAGGTGGTTTGGCAGGTAAGAGTGGAGAAAAACCATGTCAGCAATTTGATCCTCCCAGTACTCCCTCGGTACAGGATGCAGCGTTGAGCTAAAATAACAGAAAATTCAGCACAAAAATGAAAGTATCATCTGGGTGCATTTGTGAGCGTTCACATCGGGTCAAGTGACGACTGAATCAGCGATTCATCACTGCAGCACCACAAAAACCCAAAGACGAGTCAATGGAGCTGTGTTACAATCATTTAGGTGTCAGAGTGGAACTTTATATCCCAAGGTACATTTCAGCTAAGAATATTCATAATGATATGAAAAATGTAATATAAACAAAGTGTATTGGTGACTACAGATGAAAACAATGAAATGAGAGTAAAAATTAAAGGACCATACTGGCCATTTTGTATGTTTGAGCCTAACACATTCAGTTTTCATACATGTTACCTCACTGACAACCATTTCCCAAAAGATAAAACTGTATTTCAGCTTTCCTGATATTTTGTAAAATCTCTTAATCTTTCAAAATTAAATATTCAAGCGATACACCCACCTTAAAAATTGGTGTTTCGCCTTTTAATAGTTATGCAGCCTTATGAAGTCACAGCCATTAAAATTTTTCAATAAACGCAGGTCTTTTGGGACTATATTCCACGGTGGAGACATACATTCACTCTACAGTTTTTATTGCACTTAAACGCTAAAATTACATAACTTCTAAAAAAAAAAAAAAAACTGCATACACATATTGTTCGCAATGATGGATTACCTATCCCAAGAACCTTTCAAATATCAGCAAGCTGATTTTAGTAGCGTACCAGAATAAACTGAAACCAATGGAGGTCTGGAAGGTAGGAAAAACATTTTTAATTCACCGTTCCAGTAGTATGCTTTGGGAAATGATGCTAGTAACCTAATGTGTATGAAAATTGAATCTGTTTGGCTCAAACAGGCAAAATGGGTGGTATGATCCTTTAATATGTATGTTTAACAGTGGGAACACTAGAGTCTTTCCCTTCAGTTAAAATTAGAAATAATAACTAAATTCTGTAATATTTATTTGAAAATAATGAATCAAATTAACGTGACCTGATAATCTTGAAGGAGTTTGTTACAGTCAGAAATGTGTTCATCACAAGAATTCTATGGTGAACTATCTGGGCTCCCATCATGTGTGTGTGTGTGTGTGTGTGTGTGTGTGTGTGGGGGGGGGGAGATAAAGCCTTGGGTATGACACCTACAATGACGTATCATGTCAGCCTATATGTTCTGCTTTGATGTATGCTTTGAGGAGGTACAGGCAGGTGATCTGTGCATAATAATAGCATAATAGCAAAAACAAGATTGTAATTCATACAACCATGAGCATCTTTCTGTCACGGAGAGGAAGTCTGAGTGAGTGAGCTGTTAATCCAGTCTGATCTTAAAATCTAACATCAATAAAATGTCCTGACTGATGTAAATTCTTCATTTCTACCAACAAAAAGAGATTATCGCTTAAACAGCTCTGCTCTATTTGTCCGAGTCTGAGGCATTCAGAGATTTTTTTAAGTGTTTATTTCTTTTCTTTTTTTTTTAAAGTCATATATTTGACAGTACAGTCTGTCATATATGTTACATCCATTTTAATCTAAATCCTTTATATTCTGTTTTCTTCAAGGTGAATTTCTGATGAGCTCCCTTGGAGTGGAGTTAAAATGTTTAATTTATTTTTTACATGACTCTATGTATTTAGGTTTTTATTCATTGTAATTGAAGGCAATAAAACTCTGATTTAAAAAACAGGTGCTTGCAATAATATAATATTAACATTCACAAATTTTGCATTTTGCTTGTGTTTTTACTGTGCAAATCATTACAAAAAAAAAAAAAAATTTTGGTTGTTTCTTATGTTCTGCGTTTTGTTCCAGTAGCAGTGGTTTGAGTGATGTTGGCACTATGATGTTGAGCAGACGAGTGTGGGTGGAACTGAGTGCTGCTAAATGAAATATCAAATTTCCTTCCATGTATTTTCTTTTGGAAATACAATAAATTTTCACTTTTTGGCTTGTCACTGGTTAGATCATGGTTTAATTTCATAGTTTCTAACAGAATTTAAAAATGAATTCCTTTTGGGTTTTCAGTCAAGCTACTCTTAATGTCTCAACTCTTGGGTGAACTTGGATGTAAAAAGCTGTTTCATGAATTATAAAATGCTGGAGCGAGAGAGAGAGAGAAGGCTGATCATCGGCTCATGCAGTCATTCTGCATTTTGCGGTGCAGTAACCTCCAGCTCACCAGCTTCCCATCACTAATCCCCTGCATTGCTGCGTTTATTCAACAGGCTCTGGATAACCAGCAAAAGTGAAGGTTTACTGTAAGAACGTCTTCCTGTGCATGAGCTCACAGCCACTGTTAATCAATACGCCTGTAAGGACTTAATAGCGCTCTGCACCATACTCATTTGTTAAAATAAAAGCCTTAAGAGCCCAAGGGACCAATCAAAAGGGATGAAGCAACAAGGAAATTTGCAGTTTGGTAACATGAGAAGGAGCAGGGCGGGGAGGAGGAGGAGGAGGAGGAGTTGAGCAGATGAAGCAACATGTTCAGTAACAGGTTCTGATTCAGCATCCTGTTGATATTTTTTACAATTTCTGTCCATCCTGACCTGACAGCAGCAAAGTAACGTTCTATATGTCCAAATCAATAAAAGGTAAAAAAAAAAAAAAAAANAAAAAAAAAAAAAAAAAATCAGTTTTTCATGAAAATATGAATATAAAATAACAATAAATTACATATTTAATAAAAAATTAAATTAAATCGCAAATACAAAATAAATTGTCAGTTTACTTCTTGTTAGTGGTTCAACCTACATGGACAGTATAATCCAATAAAGTCAAGTAGCTTTGCAATAAATACAACCTTTCTACACTTTATGTTCATTCATGTGTTTATTCGACTCTATTTTTAGGCCATAGTTAATAAAAATGATGGCCTGATTTTTATTTATTTATTTATTTATTTATTTTTTATGATGTAAGGTGTTCCAAGGAATTATAAAAACAACATGGTAACTTTCAGAAAGGAAACTGCATTGAATTCTACAGGTGTTGTGTTTATTACAGCAGGAAAAAGGAACACGATTATTATTATTATCTCAGAGAAAGGCAGCTGTCCTAAAAATAAAAATGAGCTCTAAGACTTCTTCTAAGATGAGTAAGGATTTCTTCTTTTGGACTACTCCCAAAGTTTATAATTATTATGCAGCGTCAATGCAACATGGAGTCAAACAGCATGTAAACATTTCACATTTAATTTGAGAAATGGCAAATCAAAATCTGTTTACTCTGCCTTGTTAGCAGGCTAAAAAATTTAGCTTTTTAACATCTTTTCACAGTTTTTCAACGAAAGTCTGTTCCAATTCAAATTCTTTTTTTCAAATACAATAAATCCTCAAATTTTGAATCCTGTGAAATGCTACTTTAATTTTCAAATGTGACTGGGAAACACTCAGTTCAGTTTGAGGTTATTGCTGGAAGACGACTGGAAAGAGAATAGCATCAGCAGAGACAAGCTGAATTGCATGAATTGCGTCAATCATTGATATCAGAAAAAATAATAGCACTGGGCTGCATGCCACTGCATCAATTTTAACACATTTAAATGTAAATGTGAATTCATAATCGCCATTAATTTTTAAATTCTAATTCAAAGGATGAATAATCACAGCATATGCAGTTGAATTCAATTCAAACAGCCTCTGACGCTAATCTCTCCCACTGCAAATCTGCTGCAGGACAACTCTGTCAAGAAATATCCAGTGTGTGCATGCATGTGTGCCGTGCGTGTGCATGTGCGTGTGTGCATAAAGCATAGAGAAGGATGAGATCATGGTGGACAAACGTCGCTCTCATAAGAGCAGTCCATCATTCGTTGCTTGTCGCTTAGCAACAGAGACCTGGCAGGCAGACAGTAGGTGTGTGTGTGTGTGTGTGNTGTGTGTGTGTGTGTGTGTGTGTGTGTGTGTGGGAGGGGAGGTTTGGCGGAGGGGGTCAGAGAGAGGTAGAGAAGCAAAGCAACAGGGAAGAAAAGAGAGAAAGATGGAGATGTGTTAGAAAATGCCTGTAGGAGAGATGGAGCTGGATTCAATACATATCAATCTGCAGAGTAACTAGAAAAGTAATAATTCATTATTTTCAAAAGTAGCACAAAAGCTAGTTTGAGTATTTAATTACATTAAAGGGACATAAAATACAGATTTCTGTTTTTATTTTCATGCAAGGTCTATTTCGAAACCTTTGCAATGCTTTAATGTGCAAAAAACACACTAATTCACTTTCTTTTCCCTTGCTGCAGCACTGTTGTGCACACTGAGTGAACCCCCTAAATGTGTAATTTGTGGTTATTCCCTTACTTTCTTAACATGTTGACATCAACATGCAAGACATTTGAATGTACCCACCGACACGCCTGATTAGACACGCTCACAATGTACGCTACTAAACGAGTGTTTCACAAACTGTGGGTGTAGCCAACTCAGGCCTTGCAGCTGGCCAATCAGAATAGAGTGGGCTTTTCAGGAAGGGGCCTGTTTTCACTCAGTGTGCACACTGTACTGTAGCAAGGGAGAGTAGAAGTGGCAGAGTAGAAGAAAAGGTTAAAAATAGACCCTTAAATGAAAACATTTAAATTTATATATGTCCCCTTTAATATTCTTTAAAGTTGAGCAATGTGTTAGCAATTTTGACATCAAAGCAATAACCAATTACCAAAGCAACTTGGCAACATTGCCTGATGGTGAGTGCTACATTTGCACGTCTCGATGTATTTCTAAACCTGGACATTGATTTAAGAATGTGTAGGAACACAAACTGTTGTCTAAAACACGAGCTAACATATTTTCACATACATATTTATAAATCTCAATAAAGAGTTTCAATCAAAATATAGATTCATAAATTTCTAAATGCATCTGAAACGCATTTCCAGTAACTTTTATTTCATATTAAAGGTCCAGTGGTTAGCAAAGGAAGGGCGTTCTAGTTATGCAGGTGGCAAAATACCAAAATACCATCACATTATTTTTAGCTAGGAGGTTAAAAACAGTCAAGTGCAACCTTGGTGCACACTCGAGCCTCAGGGCCTGAGCTTTATAAGACATATACGCTCATGTAGAGTTCCAATGTCACCAGACTCAAGGAAATGTCAATGTTAAGGATAGACCTGTGGGTAACATAAGAATGCCACAACTAGCATTAATGTGCTCATACTTGATCATAGCGGAGTGAGTGGGCCAGAATGGGCGATACCTCTAGAGCCGCTAGAGCCCCTTCACATGCTTTACACGCCACGTCATCCATTCTTAGGGGCTTTCAGTTGTTGATCTCTTAGACTTGCTGTCAGTCAAAATTTAGCACTAAGCTTTTGACACAGCATGACCTGCGTGGAAATTCCCCTGTAGGGCACAAAGTAACATCGCCGTGTCCACTACATGCTAAACGGAAAGTATTCTCGGTTGCATTCTTAGTTACATTTGATCAAACCCCGCTATCGTTGGAGAGATTTACAATCCAAATAGTGAATTGATTACATCATGAGGTATTATCTGCCGATCGATCAGCAGCGAGTATGCAGTTAAAGACAACCAATAAAAGCAGTGTAACAGGAGACACTCGCTTAACCATCTAACTGATGGAAAATATCCAAGGGACCGCTATAATGGACCTAACTGACAGCACTCTAATTCAATCACGTGTGTTGCAGTTTCAACTAAGCTGTCTCCAAATACCCCCGTCTATTTAAAACCCTGTCCAACAATGACAAGCCGAGAAGACTCCAGCATGCCTGAAAAAACATTACGCAAAGGGAAAGCAACCAAACACCCTATAGCCTGTCTCTGTCGAGCATGTATGTGTAATATGCATTCCTCTGCATCGTCCTGGTGTGGTGTTGCTGTGAGTTGCTGCCCGTAAAAAAGCATTTGAACATTTAAGATTTAATTTAATTTGTTCTGGCAGAAGATGCCAGAACAAATTATGCATATGTAGTGGGTCTAATTCTAAGTCGTTGTTGTTGTGTAGGCAGAAACAAGGTCTCAGGTGATTTTCCAACCACTTACTGGAGCTTCTGTATGTGTTATAAGTCGTCTTTTTTCTAACGCAACGCTCTCGGCCTTCCCCGTGGAAACCAGAGGGAAAAGAAAGGAAGCTACATCGGCTGAAGTGTAAAATAATACAATCTCCATACTTTCTCCTAAAATGCAGAGCATTCTTTTTTCCAAAAATGTATAAAAGCATAAAAGAATAGCATGTTTAAATATTATAAAATATAATTAACTGTTAAAATGTGATCGTAGCACTGAAAGTGTTAATGTCTGCCTTTCATGTAAAAAGCATACAGTAATTTATTGTCTTTGTTCATAATCTAGTGCAACAACATCACTTATTACACATGTAATGTATTTGGTAAGCAATAAAGGTAGATACAGACAAGCAATATACAAAATACACCAATAAAAAGCAACATTCCAGCTAAATTACTGCCTTATTTTGGAAACAATTCAATCACTCTGAACACTGAATTATCCTGTTTTCTTATTATTTTCTGTGACAAATGAATCGGTGCACAGCACACTTGGAAAAAGCAACACTGAGTATTTGTCTTTTCCCTCTTAATCAGCGTACACTGCTGCCCTACAGCTGTTGTTTACTATTACAGCTGGATTAGGGCCAAGCATCATGTGTAGTTGCAGGAGATAGCACAGAATGCCAGAATGCCTGGCGCTTTGAGATCATTGCACAGATCCTGCACAAAGGTTAGAGGCTCGTGCCTCTTATGCTATCTATCCACAAGGCTACAAGAATATACAAATAAGGAGACTTGACCATGATTACAGGTTTCTTTAAATATGTGTTAGCTCAATACATTGACTTAAATTAAACCTGTTTATATTTGAATTCTTACATGCAAGTGCTAGCCTAAGCAGAAACCCAGCATATAGACTGAACCAATGCAATAAAAGTTACTCATAAGTAACGTAAATGTGTCTGGAATTGATTTGTTAGTAGTTAGTTAGTAGTTGCTAACTACTAACAAATCAATTCTAATTGCATTCTAACTGCACAGTTAGCATCAATATTTCATGATCTGTTAAACCTTTTTGAAGCTTATTAGCTTGATGCTAACATTGGCACCCATATGTCATAATCTATTAAACCTTTAGCATTTACCATTAGCATCCAGGTTGTAAGTATCCATATTTCATGATCTGTTAAACCTTTTTGTAGCTTATTGGCTTGATGCTAACATTAACATCCAGGTTAACAGTTAGCATCCATGTGTCATAATCTGCTAAACCTTTTTGTAACTTGTTAGCTTGATGCTAACATAATGGAATTCCCTATAGACAGCACTGTTATCTCAGTGATCTTTAGATAATACTCGCAATCAAATTTTGTTTACCTCCAAGGTTGTTCTTCTGTAGAAGGACTGCACAGATATTCCAGGTGCTCAGCCTGTCTGAAGTTCTGTTGGCCATCTTGGATTTTTTTTTTTTTAAATGGAGGGGGGTTCATGGTAATTACAATTACATNTGGCCATCTTGGATTTTTTTTTTTTTAAATGGAGGGGGGTTCATGGTAATTACAATTACATGCCAGTAGGTGGCGACCTATGGAGTTTTCAGTTGCTGTGTCCACTTTAGTGGCTGATATACTTGAAAGGCTTAGCTGTATTTTCCAATAGAAACATCGCACATTGATATATCTTACATTTGGAACATTTAAGAACATCAAACATGATATTACTCAGATATTTTCTCAAGCTCAATAGAGACGACTAGCTAAATTCTCCTCTCAGGCAAGCAAACTATGGCAAGTACAAATGGTCAAAATTCAGAACTAAAACTAAAATTAAACTAAAAATAAAATTGCTGCTACATGTCCACAATGCACATAGTGGACAGTGGGCAGCACACTGTAAAGGTTTTGATGTAAAATTAAAATAGGAACATTCCAGATTTTTCCAGGGAGCCAACATTTTGTTTCTGGGCCACATTTGGTCCACGGGCCTGGATTTGCTAACGTTACAAATTTCAGCTCTCCTCCTCTTTCCTCTGTCCTAACAAAAGTGGTTTTTAGCAATACACAAATATCTACACTTACTAACCACCAAAAGCAAATATTTTGGCCACCAGAATATGTAGGTAATGTGGCATATATTGTGAAAAACAGCTGGAGGCGATTTTTTTGTTGATTTATGAATATCAGGGTGAAGAATGCCACCTCCCAGCTGAGGCCTGGTCTCATCAATAATGCAGCTTCAGTATCTGTGTCCACACAATAAATGAACAACACACTGGCTACTCCATTATTCATGAGGGAATCCACCTGTAGCACCTCTGCTGTATTATTTTCCTCGCATATGAAGACCTGCTGCAGCTCCAATCATTAAAACTACAAAATATTATGGTATTATGATGTTATAGTACATTATACTGTTATAATACACAGTAACACAGTATATATAATTGGATAAAGCTGTAAATGATGGGAAATATTGTTAAGACCTAACAATTAACATCCGTCTGACATGATAACCCAAATTAAGACATATTTGTGTAATTACAAGAAGAATAGCATTACAATAAAAACAGCATTGATAAATAATGTAATTTTCAGACAGCCTCAGGTGCAAAGCAAAGCTTAAACTGTTCTGCAGTGATTTATTTTCCCAGAACAAAAAAAAAAAAAAAAAAAAAGAAAGACCTACCTTCACAATAGTTGAAATGGCAAAACAAAAATGCAATTTACCCATGAACAAACAGAGAAGGGTGATTTCTGAACACCAATCCCCTCAGTCTGGGAATTTTTAATTGCCTTGTTTTTCCCTGTCAAGTTCCAGAGTGATAAATGTACATCTAGAAATACATGTTACTACAAATTGAATTACATTACTTTTTGCCACATAACCAATGTAACAGTCAAACTGAAAATTTGTCACCCATTTCAAAGATGCTGTTTGTCAGGCGGCAGGTAGAGGACTCAGAAGCAGACATGACAGCCGAATCAGATAGTCCTTCTCAACTTTAATAATAAACATAAAAACACCCACAGGGGGAAACAAAGTCCAATAATCCAAGCGAAGAATAACTAAAAATCACTAGACAAGCTAGGAAAAAACACCAGTAATATTTTGGCAGGGAAAAAACAAGAACTTAATCCAGGAGCGAGTAACAGGAAACATGACAACATGACAGTCTGGCAAACTGGGAGTGCAAACCCAAGCAATTAAATACAATGACATAACTGACAGATCAGAATCAGCTGAGCAGGCAGGGAGGAACACAGACAGGTGATAGGCCAGCAGAAGCAGGTGACCACAAGTGCGGGAAGCAGAGAGGCATAAGGATAGGTGGAGGAAAATTCAAACAACTGAAACCACGCCCTAATTAAGAACGCCTGTAAACAAACACACGTGGACTCAGCACACATCCGCATACCCCACACAGACAAGGCGAAAATTAAAGCAGAGACAATAAGAAAACTAAGAACGTCCTGGAGCCGTCCTGACACTGTTTCTCTTAACTACATCTCTTGATCAAAGTGACTGCAATTCATCATACATTTTTTTTTTTTTTTTTTTTTTTTTTGCTTTGCCTTCTGAACATGAGAGGGCGACTTATTATTTCACTGTGTCACAGTAGATGACCCTTGCTCCTCTGTGACCTGGTAACCTGGAGGTCACGATCTTCCAGGAGGTAAAAGCTCAGTCAGGGTTTTACAACTGAGAAAAGGCCCCAAGGAAACCACCATTCAGCCTGATGCTAAATATATGTGGCATGTAGTACTCATGAGAATACAATGCCACAATATACATGTTGTGTGAACGTGACATCCATATGGTCCATTTGTAGCACTGAATATGAATATGGCCAGTACATTAGAATTGGTTATATGGACCTTCTGAAGCCTTAATTTGGTGGTTTTCGCATTGGGTTCCTCTCAACCTGTTGCCCGTCCTGCCTTCCCTACATGTATGTGCATTGCAACAGAGGGATGACACAGAAAAGCAACCTGTGGGCCTCAATGTCAGACTCCTAATGCTTTTCAAGGACCATACTGGTGGTTTTGCATGTTTAAGCCTAATAAATACAACCCACATGCACGTTACGTTACTGACAGCCATTTCCCAAAACTACTACTGGAGTGGAAAATATTACAATTGTTTTTCCTACCTTCCAGACTACCACTGATTTCAGTTCATTCCTGTACGCTATAAAAATTAACTTGTAGAGACTTGAGACGTGCTTGAGATAAGTAATCACGGCAAATATGACTTCTATTTAATTGTTTTGGTGAAGTAACTTTATTTTACTGGTACAACACAGAGCTGCATGGAAGAAATGTATGTCTCCGCAAGGGAATATAGTCCCAGGAGAAGAAATTTAAAAATCACCGTTTGATTTGATTTTGAAAAATTAAGAGAGATGGCAAAATAACAGGAAAGTAAAATACGGTTTTATGTTTTGGAAAATGGTTGGATGTAACTTGTAAGCAGGTAATATTTATTTTGCTTAAACATGCACAATCACAGTATTGTCCTTTAACAGTGCGCGTACGTGTGTGCTTGTACATGTGTGTGTATTGTCTGCATATGTGGTGTATATGTGAGTATAACTGGTAGCAGTAAATAATGTCAGACATCATAATCTATATATTTCAGCCCTTACCATTCTTCCAAGCGTTCCTTGTCATTAAATTCCTTCAAATAACTTACAGTAGAGAAATCACATGATAACATGTCTGAATTAATTCTGTTTGGGTTAATTAAATGCTTTCATAGGATTCTAGCAGCAGTAATGGCAAAGAACAAAGAACCTCGCTCTCCTTGTTTTCCTGGACTGTGGAAACATACGTAACGATTAGACTCTAGAAGGATGAACAAGGCTAAGAAAGAACCTCTTTATCTATTTATTGCAAGGAGATGTATTTCCTCGACTTGTGTGTCCTTTCTTATCGCCTAGCATGCATTTTTAAATAGCATAAATCAAATATATCTCACACTCCCAAACAAGCCTGCCCAAGAATGGTCCCTTTGATAGACAGGGAGCATGGCATCGACGGTCAGAGGCTGTGTTTTGGAGTAATTAAAGTGTAGCCACGTCAGTAGTGCAGGGCTCGTTCTGCAGAAAGAGGAAACAGCAGTCGAGCCTGCAAAGGTAGAGTTTCACATCAAAAAACAACCCTGCCCCTGATCTGCTCACTGGACTGTCATGTGAGAACATGCGGATGACTAATTTCTCTTGTGACCCTTGTCAACTTTGACCCTGATCCCTTTTGAGACAGGTGAAAGGCTCCGTCTGCAGTCATGCCCAACCTGCAAATTTCCATTTCTGATGCACTGAGTAGAGTTCAATTCCTTAAAGGGACAGGGGTGTCTGGATGGAATTAAAGGACCATACCATCCATTTTGCATGTTTGAGCCTAATATATCCAATTTTCATACATGTAAAGATTATTGACAATCATTTCTCAAAGCATACTACTGGAACGGTGAGTTTAAAAAAAAATTCCTACCTTCTAGACCGCCATTGTTTTCAGTTCATTCTGGTGCGCTATTAATCAACCTGTTGATACTTGAAACGTTCTTGGGATAGGTAATCCATCATCGTGAACAACACGTGTATTCAGGTTTNATACTTGAAACGTTCTTGGGATAGGTAATCCATCATCGTGAACAACACGTGTATTCAGGTTTTTTTAGAAGTTACATAATTATAGCGTTTAAGCGCAATAAAAAGAGCAGAGTGAATGTATGTCTCCACCAAGGAATATAGTCCCAAAAGAAGATCTGCGTTTATGGAAAAATTTAATTGACCGCAACTTCATAATTTTGTTTAACTATTAGCAAGCGAAACATCAATTTTTAAGGTGGGTGTATCGCTTGAAGATTTGATTTTGAAAGTTTAAGAGATGTTGCAAAATATCAGGAAAGCTGAAATGACTGTCAGTAACATTACGTGTATGAAAATTGAATATATTCGGCTCCAACATGCAAACTGCTGGTATGGTCCTTTAAGGTAAAAGAAGCAGTTAACGATGTCATAAATTCTCAAAAACAGACAGTCACGATCCACAATCCAACATTCTACAAGTATTGTCTTTCCTCTTTACTTTCTGACCTCAATCCCTCCTTCTTTACTTCCTTCCCTTCAGTTTTACATATCTAATCCTGAGTGACTGGTGAAGTCTGCTTGGGTACTTTAACAATGCTTTACTTCCACATGTCATCTATAATCTCTTTTACGGCCTGCCCCCCTGTGTTTATATGCTTGTGGGTAGAAGGCCAAATGAACAACGAGACCTTCCAAGCAAAAAGCGGCGTGGCCTCGCTACCAAGTTCACAGAGCAGGCCTCCTTTGAGGCAGCAGAAAGGAAACCTGAAGGACAACAAGAGATGACAATGCTTAGGGACAGCAGAGAGGGACGGACAGGGAGAGACACATACAGAGAGAGAGAGACAGATGGCGGGCAGTGAATGAGAAAGACGATATCTACACAGAAAGAGCAAAATACCAACATGAAAGCTAATAATGATAAACAAAAATAAAGGATACTGAAGTCAATGAAGGTGAGAAAGCGAAAGCCTGTTGCTTTTTGAAAAGTTGCCAGCACATTTCTGTTGCTCATGTTCACTTGAGACAACACTCAGCGGAGCGGCAACTCAGCTCGGTTTTTTTCTCTCATTCCGGCCCTTTTCCAGCATTTGGAACAATGGCTCACAGCTATACCCAGCCTCCATCCATCAGTCCTCACCAATCATCTCTGCTTGCGTGATCGCTCCTGTCCTTTGCCACGCTGGATTCCTTTTTAGCAATGCCACTGCATCCCCACATCACAGCAATTAAGTCAGCAAAAGATATTATTACAACTAATAGGAAAGACAGGCAAAACGGTGAAAATAAGACCCAGGTTGTAAGAAAATAGAATTTCTCTTTAAGAGCTGGAGGGACAAAAATACACCAATAATGCACCCAGAGACTGTGGGATCAGAATTCCCAGCAATACTCCAACATTCTGGATTTAGAGAAGCACATGCTGTGTTGTTGCATTCCAAAACAATATATTGACAGTGAAAGGCAAGAAAAAAAAAAAGCCTTCCTTTGATCTTTGGCCAGTTTGCC
This sequence comes from Lucifuga dentata, assembly GCA_014773175.1. Lineage (NCBI taxonomy): Eukaryota > Metazoa > Chordata > Actinopteri > Ophidiiformes > Bythitidae > Lucifuga > Lucifuga dentata. The sequence continues at coordinate 55,651 of VXCM01004194.1, forward strand.
ACCAGATGCTCCATTTCTCATTGTTCCCACTGCAGCACTCACTGAGATAAAGAATATTGCCTAATTCAGTCACTGCTTCCATGCACCACCACTACTCTTTCCCTGCTACATTAGCGCCCAGTTCACAGCCATGTGCAGCTTCAACGCAACCAATTAAATCCTGCTTTCCAGATGTCTCCAGCTCATCGTGTATTCCCTGAGCGTAAGTTAAAGAACTGGGAGCTGCTCTGCAAATGAGATTGGACTACAATGTACCAAGATGAACTTTTCATCAAACCTTCCTGCTACATTTCCTACTAACAATGGAACGCCTAATTTAAAATAGTAATGATTAGCTGTGGTTTTATTCCATTCTATTCATTCAGTTTCTGGACTCAGATTTATTGCTGCATTGTTCTACTATGCATCATCTACGAATTTGCTTTTTTTTTTTTTTTTNTTTTTTTTTTTTTTTTGCTTTACAATTGCTGATTCCCCCAACTACAGCTGATAATGCACACCTGGCCTGAGGAGAGGGGATCTCCCCTTGAAAAGCCTCTCCTGAGGTTTCTTTCCATTTTTATTTTGTACATGCTAAGGATTTTTAGAGTGTTTGTGTGGGCATGTAAAGCCATATTATTATAGCCTATATTACAGCCAGAAAGCTCTTTGTCATTTTTATATTTAGATTAGAAACTAGGTGACAGCTTTTTTTTTTTAGGAAAGCTATAACACAACCATTCTATAATAATCTCAATCGCAGCCTTGCTCAGCTCCTTCCTGAGCTATCCGTGGTGCTGAAAAGCTCGGCTTGTGCGGAAAAGCTGAGGCCTGTGGCCATCATGTTTAATGCATCAGAGCCGCAGCACAACATCTATGTGTCACCGTGGCCAATGGATTCCACATCACAGACGAGCACCATTGACGGCATTACATTGTCTGCATATTAGAATTAATCCTTGTTACTCCTCTGGTCAACATGATAATTAAACTGCATGCTTCAGGAGCGCCAGCAAACTCACATAGCAGGGAGTAATACTGTCATTGTTGAATACAAATAGATATTTCAGATGCTACATTTATCTGCTTTCCCACTTGTGTTCTCGGTGCGTCTGGCTTGTAGCTCAGGCACATTTCTATGCTGAAAGTCAACATTTATGCAATCTATTGTGGAAGAAATATTTCAAATAACTGCCACGGAATTATATCTCTTTGACCTTCAGTGAATTGATACACTCACATACCAATTTATTACATAAGATTGTACAATCTATTGGAATTCAATCCAATACAACAGCCCTGCAACAAATCTTCTCTCAGTAATGTTTATAATATCCAGTTTTTGCTTATAGCCTTTTTTTGTTTTCATGAGAGAGGTGTTGATTAAACTCTATGGTCATTTTTCAGGCATTGTTTTGTGGTAATGTTGTACTGGATTGGAATATAGTGAGCATGTAAACTAAAGGAGCTACACAAAATATTGTAAGTTTCAAGTTTCAAAGTTTTATTTGTTACGTGCAGCCATACAAGTATAACAACACTGAAATGCTTTTTCTGGTAGGTTCCCAGACTGTGCTTAAGTCTAAAAATATATGATAAAATAAAACAAAATAAAAATAAGGTTAAGGCAACAAGAGCAAAATTAAGAAATAAAAATGTATAAGTATGCAAAATACACAAAACAAGCACTGGAGCTACCAGGACAGTGTCCAAACGCAGCAGCGCCATCTTGAATTTGCAAAAACCTTTCAATATAATTTCAAATAACTAAGGCCTCAAAAACTACAACAAAATTCAATCAACACCTTCATGGAACTGTCAATATAAACTAAACACTGTAAGATTCAGGGTGGTTTTATTAGATTGCATACATAATAAATTGGTAACTAAGTGGAAGATTTCCATAGAATGCTACACAGCTCTACATAAAAATACATACAGGATATGCAGTTAAGAAAGGAAGGAATGAATGAAAAAGTAACGTGTTCTTTCAAGCATTATGTGAGTATTATACATGATTTCAGCTGCATCAACCTACAGTATATAGTCAATATATATGCAATCAAAAATAAACTGAGTATCTCTGATGCTGATCTTACATATGCAATGTTATTATGTCCCTGTGTGACTATATTTATATGTGCAATAAGTGTATTTATATATGTACTCTATGCTTACATGGTTTCTAATAATCATAAACAGTAATAAGCAACTTTCTATGAGATTCAACAACATAATCATTCAGTGCACATCATCAACAGAGGAGAGCAGGATTCTCATCTCAAAGTGAGACAGACCCATGATGTTCAAAACAGCTCCATTCATTTGACAGATACTTATCTATACTGATTGAAACTATCTAATGTCCAAATGCTTCCCAGGAGGGCAGCTAAGCAATTTAATAGTCTTACAACAACTGACCAATTAAAGACTAGCCTAATCTCAAAAGGCTCTGCATTATCATCCATCTTTAATGAGGCCTCAATAATGAATAATTGTGCATCATCTGTACATGATGTTTACACGTGTTGTCATTTGGGGATCAGGGATCAACACTATGAGCAGCATGATACGGGGTCTCTGAAGTCTCTGAAATTGGTCTGCCTCATTTGGTTCTTGTCTGGAAACATTTCACAGCTTTCAGAGAGCAACGCCGAGCAGCCGGCACAATCTAAGTGAAACGGGACCTTCTGACATTTCAGTTTTGCAAGAATCAAACAAGGCTTTAATTGACAGCTGCTCAGCCACTCTGGAAAATGTCAGCAGAAGTCAAGAGGTAAAATCAGCGTCTAGCAAGAGCGCTTACTTCTGCTGAACAGGGTTCAGCTTGTAGGCTGTCCTTCACTGTCAGCTGGGCCTGTAGTTCCCTATAAAACACTCCATCTTATCAGCGTCCAGAGGTCACTTAACTAATACACGCTAACTGAGAAGCTGCCAAATGGGGTGCGGCCTTAGCATGGTGGTTATGCTGGCACACAGGGAACCTAAGCCTGGTGTTAGCCCCTCCTAGGAGGATGACAATTAGCATATTAGCCTAGCTCCCGTGGAGGTTAATTGAAGGGATGCTGCGGGCAGTGGTCATGGTAGTGATCGTGTGCAATTCTCACACTTTCCTAAGCTAGTCTGAGGATGGAAGATCTGCTTGCATGTTCCCCCACAGGGTCGGCCTCACGGAACATGTATGTTGCCAGCGGACAGAGCTGATCTCTAAATAGGCAGCAGAAACATTGCCTGCTGAGATTTCTGAAGGTCACTGACGTGTCCTTTATGCACGCTCCCCCCCCCGCTTCTCTTTCTGTGCATCATAGCACACGGCTCAAAGCACCAATTATGACATTAAGAGCGTTTTGATGTCCACAGATCAGTGCTCCGCCGGCTTCCTGGCTTGCTGAGGGCGGGGTGTGGGCTAAGGGATTGGAGGGAAATGCAGAGGGAGAGAAGGTAATGGCTGGCTATGCCTGATAATCAAACATCAGAAAAGACTATTCCCAGGGACATGAACTTTTTGGCCTGTGTTGGTTATTGCTATTTTGGAGCATTTCTAGTGCATAAACACTTCAGCACCACAATCTGAATACAGAATTTGACGTCTAAACAAGCAAAATTCAACAGCATAAAGCTAAAGATAGACACTGTGTCTATGTAATAAAATACACATTTCTCTCTGTCACCTTTTACATAGAAGCATGTAAGCAGATTTGCATAAGAAACACCAGTTAGCATGAAAATGGGGTTTATATCATTACCTTCGAAAGAAAAAGTAACATTCATCTTGTTTTCCATTTATGTTGTTTAGAGTGAATGGTGGTAACCCACCATTGCATGTTCTTGACATAAATCAAAATACATTTCACTGTTCTAAACTACTTATATACCTGTTTAAGCACATACACCAAGACAAATCCACATGTGGATATCAACACCTTTTCACAGCAGCAAAATAGTCGCTGCAGCAGTGTCTGTTGTTCGTAGAAATAGCATTAAATTTGATTTCTATGGCCTGGATATATGGAGAGCGTCCCCCTCCACACACGCTCACGTACACACCCCGTCTCTGATGTTAAGCTGTTTAAGGACAACAACAGCTGAAGAAGAAAGCTGGTGGACTAGAAACCATAAGCCTTGATCCCACTAGCCCAAGCGCTAGCTCGCTATCTCCCTCTTGCAGGCCTTCCATGCCAGTTTAGCCTAGCTGCTCTCAACCAGGGATCTGTATGCAAATGGTTTTCCACTGCCAGTTTGGCTAGACAAGGATCAGCCGGCTTAGATCTCATCGCAAATTTCCAGTGACGGGAATGCAAGTTTAGCACTTCTCCCCTTGGAGCCAGGTACACCCTTCCCATCTGACCCTTAACCTCCAAATAGTTCCTGAGGCGTTGAGGTCCTTTTAATAGTGAGGTGACTGGCCAAAGAAGACATAACAGCATGACAGCAGGGAAACTTGGCTACAGGGGGGCGGACCTCTGTGTCTGCCTCATGATATACATAGTCTGGTCTGATATATGGCCTCTCCTTGTCCGTGGAGTAACATACATCAGTGTGGTTGCTACAGTTGTCTCTAGATGGCCATCAAATCAGGCCCTGAGAATTAGGGATTAGTACCTAGAAAAGACTGGATCTCCACTGAAGAATAATTCATGAGTCACACATTCCAGTCTGGTGTATGAGACAAGAAATCTGGCAAAACAAATTCCGTAATGGTTTATCTTATATCTACTATGACAGCAAGTATCAGTGAAAGTTTGATCAAATTAAGGGGAAAATCGCCAAAGTACATTATCACCAACAAATCTGTGGTCTCAACTGAGCTCGTGAAATTTGAGCAACGAAGAACAAGAAGTTATTCCCACGAGACGAGTACGAAGTCACGCTCCGAGGCATGCTTGGTCTCAAAACCACATGACAAGACACATGCAATTCAATCGCCAGCCACAAGGACATATCAGTCAGCCTGCAGGCACATTACTGAGATGACATACTCAGAAAAATAAGAAACAATATGGTTGTAGGTCACAAGATGGCGGCGCGCAGGTGCGCAGCGGCTCTAGGCTTTACCCTTTTGGGCATTTTTGTATGTTTTTCGTATGTCCTGTGCACACATACTTCACATACTCTTACACATCGGTGTTACAGTCGACAAGACCTGCTGGACATTGGTTTTCAACTCAGTTTACCGGTTTCAAGTGACTTTCACCACATACACAACATACCGGACGAGGTAGTGAGATCTCCGGGCTCTCCGTGGATTGTTATTGGGCCCGGCAGACTACGTAGACGGCGACGGGAGAG
>VXCM01004195.1:0-46216 GCA_014773175.1 Lucifuga dentata
AAAAAAAAAAAAAAGAGAGAAAAAACGCACAATAAACAACGTTAAAGATGAATTTGACTGAGAGCATTATTTTTTTTCCCAGATTTTCTATAGATAACACGATAATATCATTATTGTGAATTCTTTTGGCCACAATAATCGTGTGGTGAAAATCTGATGTCATGACAGCCCTACTGTCAACAAACGTTTGCACCATCTGTCAAGTGCTGGAGGAAAAAACTTTGTACAAAATCAAGAGCACAAACAGACACATCAGGCCTGCGCGCACACACACACACCAATAACCACTGGAGGTTAAGGGAGAGATGAAATCTCAATGAATGGAAAGTGAGACATAGCTGGAGGATGGATGTCTGGATATTTTATTCAGGGGAAGGAAAGAAGAAGGAGAAGTGGAAGAAGCTCTCTGACACCAGACAACAACTACACAACCACACACAAACTCCCATTACCCAACTACCAAAGAAACACAGCATCCTGAACTATTTAACACACACAGGGTTCATTTGAATTTGCTTATGGAGAATCTTAATAGAATGCTGCTGCAAAAAAAACAAACATAAAAGAGGATTTTGTTGCCCTTTTTCATCTCAATGGAGCTTGAGATGAAAAAGAGCAACTTAGCAACAGTTTAACACCATTTCAACCAGCAATTCCCGGTCAAACCGCCAACATGCAGGGGAAACTTTTATTCAGAAAATGTAGTTTTGTGTAGTTGTGAGATTCCAGTAACTTTACACTCAGTTCACACAATGGCCCGCGGCACAGTCAGACAAGGAAAATGTTTCTAATCATTTTCCTGTGTAACAGAACATCTAAGAGGTGAGTTAATAGTACTCACAGAAGCTTTCAGTCAGCCTGAGCCATATGCTGGCTTAACTCAGATCTGTGGGTGACTGAAATTTAATGCTTCACTAAAGCAAGATAAAAATATACAAACACGCAAAGGAAAGAAACACATCTAACGCCAATTATTTACCCACCTGCACCATACACACATAAAACACGCGACATACCGTAAGCCACACACATAGACATCAGCACGTGAATGTATTTGCTGCAAACAGGCTAGTGTACAGTGTGTGTGTATGTGTGTGTGTGTGTGTGTGTGCGCGCGCAGAGGCCAAACCCAGCATCTGTTCTTGACTTAACGCCTGCAGGCTGATAAGAGGAAGCTGTAAGACTCGTGACCCCCACATGCACTGACTCGTTCTGGAGAGACAGAGAGAGAGTGTGTGTGTGTGTGTGTGTGAGGGTCATGAATTATTCCACACGCCTCCCTGAGTACCTGCAGTCGTCTCCACAGAGACAGAGTCAAGGGGCTTTGACTGACAAAGCCTTTGATCCCACAACAGCCACGCACTCTATGATCAGCGTGTCTCTGAAGGAGGCCAGACCGCAGCTCTCTTGGCATTTTCTCCACACTTTTACTCTTTCATTCTATCCATATCTCACTCTCTGTGTGACCTCTGAACTCTGTGTTTCCTACCTGGATGTATTTCTCAGTTTTTCTCACTCTCTCACTTCCGTATTTGTAACTTTGCTATAGAAATATTTATTGGACACATAGGCCTCTTTTACACCTTGAATTAAAGGACCATACCTCCCATTTTGCATGTTTGAGTCTAATATATTAAATTTTCATACATGTAACTTTACTGGTCCTTTAATATGCAATTTCAGTTTCTGGATTTGCTATCTATAATGACATCCAAAGGCAGGACTTTCATTTACGTTTCTGCACAACATGCAGCCTTGTTATCTGGATTCTGCTGCATTGTGATCGGATCTCAGTAGGCAGGTTGTTATGCCATCAAAGCCAATCCTTCCTCCTTGTCCTTGGATGATTTTCATCATAAACAACCAGACGACGTTGTATAATTTCAACTCCAAACTGGAAAAACCCTCATTTTGTTTTTTTTAATGTATCAGCTGGCCTACCTTTCGTTTTTATCCCATTTTCTCACTGCATCAGATACGAGGCTGTCCTACAACATCATAACAGCCTCACTGAAACTCAGCCTTACGTAAACCAAACATTCTGTCTGTCCCTGACACTATCTGCAGCTGCCCTCCTTTTCAGAAACCCCATTCTGCATTGACATGGCTTACGCTCATGCTGTTGGCTTGTTCCAGATTATATATGCTTTGATAAAGAGCCTGGCTGCCTGAAGCTGGCAGGTCTGTGCTAAATGTGTGGCCAGCACCGGTGGAAGTATAGTCATCTTTATTCACTGTCCAAAGGGCATTTGCTGGTACAAGTACAATGGGATGTGTATCAAAAAACTTATCTGAGGAGTCAAGATATGCGGTTCTGCTCTATTACCATGCCGAAAGATGACATTTCAATGAGGCGGAGGTTCACGCCAACAGAAATGTGTCCAAGAAGACAAAGCCATGAGTCCTGAACCCTGAAAGCTTTCTTTTTGATTAGTCCTGTTCTTCTGTAACATGTTTAGATCATGTAACGCACTGGAATTTAGCCACCTACACACCTGGTTAGAAACACCCATTAAGAGAAAGCTAGCAAGCGAGCGAGTGCTTGGCCAGCAGGTTTGACACAGCTGGCCAATCAGAATGGAGCGAGCTTTCACGAAGCAGCCTTAAAGAGACAGTACGTAAAACAACCTAGATTCTGATGCTCATTGAAGCAGATGGCTAGATTAGCATTTGCTATAGCATGGAAAATGAAGTGTGATAGGGATGCTGTCCAAGTCATTTAAGCTTAAGTATCTAACAAGCCCCAATCCAATATGTATATTCTCCAGATTAATAAAACTGCAGCGCACTACGACTAAAGTAGATCTCGTGCTTTGTAAGGCATTCTGTAGTATTTTTGTTCCATATCTGTGGAAGGAAGAGTATCAAGCTGGAGTGTGGCAGCCTCTTTTCAACCTCAGCATGACGAAATATTGAAGTTAAATATAGTTTTCAACCAATAACAGCAGTTTAGAAGCATGATGCATCTACCAAAATCATTTGGGCCTTACATAGTTGATCCAATAAAAAAAAATGCCTTGATGAGCCCTTAGTAATCCCTACTAAAACATCTATATTTGCAATATAAATGTGCACTATGTAACTACCTTTAAAACACACTATATGTATTGTCAGCATTCTTCTTTGATACAGAGAGCAGCCAGCATACAGGTGTGAGAGTGTGGAGAAGACAGTATACAGGTAATTCCTCTGGGAGGAGAGGAAAGGCTGCAGTTGGCTGAGGATGTGGTGTAGGCGTAGTTGGCTAGGAGTCAGCATTTCTCTCCTGTAGTATCTCGGTAACAGTATCAGAGTATCAGCTCACAGCCCTTGATTTCATTTGGTCTTTACTCGCATGTTAGGCTTTCTAGTTGAAGGGGGCTTAGTCACAACCCTCACCCCAGCTGCATGGCCTGATAGCAGGCAACAGGGCAGGGCTGCAGGGGGTCGGCTGGAGCCGCTGGAACGAAAGAGTTACCAAACACGAGGACAAAAGGTGACGGGTGAGTGTGCGGGCATATGTTGCCAGTTTGGAACATTTATCTGGTGCACACAGACTCACAATCTACACCCCTCCTCCCCCCCGCTGTGCACTTTTCAACTTTGCATATACACAACATGCTCCATCACACTCTTCAGAAGCACCGCAGTCCCTGTCTGAGTTCATCTGTGAATCAACGGCTAACTGCAACTGCAACTACAAAGGTCCATGGCACACCGGCGGTAACACAAGCCTACAGCATCTGAGAGAGTTATCCACCTCACCAGGGACCACAGGAGGACTGACTCCAACGCAACACAAGCAGGATCATTTATTAGGAACAGGAGAAAATCTTGTGTATGAATAATGAATGAATGACTTGTTGGGCCAAGCAGCTATTGCACAATATATTTTAGCTATTGTATATTATGCATCTACCATAATTACTAGAATAGTTGTTGGACATTAGCTGCAAGTTTGAAGCTTGTCCATGGCAAATAAAACTGATTTTCAAATCTATAGTCTATTACAAATACACAATATACTAATGTCGTAATTTGAAGATATGTTAGCTGAACTTGATAAGTTACAACCTCTCTACAGCGTCCGTTTGATTTGCTGTGGATAATGAAAGGTGTAATTTACCACCTAGACCTCCTCCTAGATAAATCAATAATGATGATCTGGATCATGTTTACACCACAACGAACCACTCCAGAGTTCATTTGGGAATGTCTGAGACCACTTCCTCAAAGGGTCTCATCTTGGAAAATGGTTGTCAGTAACATAATGTGTATGTGGGAAGAATTTACACATGCTAAATCAGTGGTTTGGTCCTTTACGACAGTTAGTTTGATTTGTCATTCCAGGTATTTCTCTCAAAAAAAAAAAAAAAAGTTCAAAGCCTGAGGTCAGTTTGACACAGATTTCCATTTGATTGACTTTCTACATCCAGAAACTGACCAATGTCAGCATACAGCTAAAGATGACAAATGTGTGAAAAATTCTAAAAATGTAATAATAATAAAAAAAAAGAAAAAGTAACATTGGAAGGAAAAATGTTTTAATAGGAACATATCAATGTACTTTGTCTATTCATACCTAGCACAAAGGTTCCCAAATATGTTTTAAAAGAATTTTTTTTTATTGAAACAGCAACAGCAAATGTGATTTTACAACATACATGTGTATAATGTAGCTGGAGAGCTCATAAGAGGGAGAGTGAAACTTGTTAGTAGAAAATCTATTAACATATATTTTCTCATTATGCTAATAGCTCCTCTGTGGCCTCCTCAAGGATTTCTGGGGATTCCTGACTATGAAAACCACATGAGATATTATGACCCAAGAAAGCATGAAAACCCTAACACCTAATGATGGCCAAAGGACTAACCCTAACCCTGCAAAACGACCTTCATGTCAGTCCTTGTCAGTGATATTGCTTTCTCCCGCTGCCGTTTTCTCTTCCTTTTACACTCTCAAAGGACCGCCGAGCCGCACAATCACAGTACAGGGAAGAGAGGAAGTGGGTAGTAATTAAACTCTGCATTACTGCCATGTAATTAAGATATGGAAAACTATATCACCTGCTAGACTTCATGACACGTTTGTGTGTGTGTGCGTGTGTGTGTGTGTGTGTCTGTGTGTGTTCGGCTGTCCAGAAATTGTGATGCATACTTTTTAGGGACATCACTTAGCCATTTTAACAAATGAAACCAATTAAAACAAAGGCCTAACCTTGCCTGAAAGGACCAAACTGGTGATTTTGCATGTTTAAGCCCATTAAATATAACCCATATACACGTTAATATACACGTTTTGAAAATGGCTGGCAGTAATGTAACGTATGCAGGTTGTATATATTTCACTCAAGCATTTAAAATCAACAGTATGCTCCTTTAAAGTTAAGTCCAGTGACTGACAGTAAGCAACAAAAAACAAGCAAAAAAAAAATCCAAACAAAACCAACTTTTTTTTAAAGGACATTACCACCTATTTTGCAAGCTTGAGCCTAATATAATCAATTTTCATACATGTTACATTATAGACAATCATTTCCCAAAGGATAAAACCGTATTTCAGCTTTCCTGATATTTTGCAAAATCTCTTAATCTTTCAAAATCAGTTATTCAAGTGATACAACCACCTTAAAAATCCATGTTTCACCTGCTAATAGTTGTGCAACCTTATGATTATGAAGTCAAGGTCGTTTAAATATTTCGGTCTTCTTAATAGGTCTTCTTTTGGGACTATATTACCTGGTAGAGACATACATTCACTCTGCCTTCTTACTGCGCTTAAATGCTAAAATTGGTAAAATTACATAACTTCTAAAAAAAAAAAAAAAAACNGATGGATTACCTATCCCAAGAACGTTTCAAGTATCAACAAATTGATTTTAATAGTGTACCAGAATGCCCTGAAACATGGCGGTCTGGAAGGTAGGAAAAACATTTTTAATTCACCGTTCCAGTAGTACGCTTTGGGAAATGATTGTCAGTATTATTACATGTATAAAAATTGAATATATTAGACTCAAATATGCAAAATGGGTGGTATGGTCCTTTAAGATACAATAAAAGTTATGATACAACATGTAAATTTTCAAAGATGCATACATAATTTCTGACTGACAATTAAGAAACTCTTAATTGCAAAAAGAGAATATATTCTATGTTGACAGTAAATTTAATTTGTATACTCATGGTACACATAAAACAAGAATCGAATTATGGCTATACGAAGAAGAAAAAGGCACAAATTTGAGCATTATTATTATCTTTGACTAAAGCTCATATTTCACCTCATTTTTTTACTGCAACAATTAATGTCAAGGTGGATGGGCTTTGATAGCGTCATGCTACTGTTTGTATTAATTTCATTCGTCAACCTGAGTGAAGACTTGCCACACATGAGCTGGAAATTATGGACTCAATTTTGCAGATGAGGAAGGGTCAATTACAGTGTAATGCAGCATCCCAGTGGAGTTATTATGTTTATATTGCCAGTGATAAGTCAGAGATGATGCTGCCTGTTTTTATGGCCACACACCAAGCATCACCAAAGCAGCAGTAAAACTTGCCCTTCGCTCTAAGAGTGTGTGTGTTTGTGTGCACCAGTGTTTCTGCCTCAAAGGAAAAGAGATGAATACAGTCGAGGATGAAGGAGATTGGTCCCTAACTGCCTAAAAGAAACATCGTGAATAATTCATACGCTTTAAGATGAGTGAATACAACGTGTGTGTGTTCACAGATGCTATACAAACATAACATCAAACGATTTCTACGTAAGCAAGCTGGAGATTTTCATATGCTTTGCCAAAAAAAAAAAAAAAAAAAAACAAGTGAGATTTTTGCCTGGGAGAGTTAATGAGGCACTGAGTGAGATGGTGGTGGTGGTGGAAAATGAGGCAGAGATAGACAACGCAGATTTAGGTACTGATCCAGTGTGTCTGCGGCCCCGCGAGAGCGCTAAGCCTATTAGCTTCTAAAGAGGAAGTGGATGAAAATAAGGCAGAGGCAGCCTAATCAGGCTGGCCTGAGGTGTGAAGGCTTAACAGAAGCAGTTGGAGACCCTAAGACTTTTAAGACAAGGACTTAACACACGTCTAGTCGCCCTCAACGCCGAGTTCCTGAAGCTGACACTGGTGGAGTCTGACAAAGCCCAAAGGAGCGTCTGTTTTAATGACCGCATTGTTCTGTAATGGTCAATTCCCGCTTTTCCATTTTCTCATTTCGCCAGCAGAGCAGGGTAATAGAAATGAGGTGGCGGCGATGGGAAGAGAAATTCTATGGAGATGGAAGAGGAGACCCCACTAAGCTTGCTTCTTACACTTCACCCACTCTGCGCCGACGTGGAATCGCTCATTTGAGAGGTAGCAGTTTGCAGACGTAACCCAACAGGAAAAGTCGGCCGTGATGGCGATGACCCTAAACACTCCAGCTCTGTCTCTCGGATTAAAACGCGATTCTGTGTTGCAGTAAATTAGATTGAGCGATGGTCTCGATAAGGCTGTTTGCTGCTATCATGAAGCAATTATATATAAACAGAGATGTCAGCTGATAAGGACGAGGCCATTATGATTTAGCATAATTGATTTTTCCCGTGGAGATTTTTTTTCCTTGTCATGCTGAATCTATTGCAGGCAGGGAAAAAGCGCTCTATATATATATATTAAAAAAAAGCCTTCCTTGTCAAGCGTAAGATGTGTGTGTGTGTGTGTGTGTGTGCTTATTACTGCTTCTGCTGATGTCTGCATGCACCTGTGTAGCTCGTGCGGCCGTCTGGAGAGAGAGAGCGAGGTGAGCCGACACAGACAACACCTGTCAGGGATCGTGTGAGGTGGCCAGCTGACAGGCAGAGTCTGTGAAATATGGAAGGCAGGGGAAAAGAGGGGCAGGGACAGATCGACACAAAGCCTGCAATATTTATATCACAGACACACGAGGAGGCCAAACTATAACACAGACATTTATACGTATTTTTACTGCATATATACAGGCATTATCTGCAGATAGACTCATGAATAAAAGCACCGCAAAGCTGCTTCGAAGAATAAAAGTTTGTTGCGTTGCTAATTCTGCCAAGAGAGGAGAGAATTAGGACGAGCAAACACGAAAGGAACTGCATTGGACTTCAAAGTGGTGGACAGGAGAAGCCACTCAGGGATCTCAGACAACATGATGCATATTTCAACAGCAGCCAAAAGAGGAAAAATACGAGAAAAACGCTGTCGTCTACGTGAAGAAATCCGTAGCGGCATGAAGAAATCGTCCCTGCACAGTCCTTCAAAGGAGACTTTGAACACGGTTTGAGACAATCCTCCACGCTTGAAATCAGGAAATTATTTCAATACGATAGAAGAAAGACGAGGGCAACAATAAAAAAAAAAAAAACTTTACAAATTTTGACTTTGTGACAATGATTGATTTGGTTTAGTTGCTAGAAAAGAGGCAGCCATTAAAAATTGAGGCAGGTGTGTCTGCGGCAGACATTTCATGTATTATTTCAAGTGGAATGAAGAACTTTAAGATCAGCAGGAGTAGATGAGTTATTGAGGGGCTCTAACCATCTCCTTCACCCACATCCCTTCATCCGTCCCACTTCACGGGACAAGTGGCAGTGGGGTGGGCTAGGAGAGTCTGTCTTAACCACTTATTTACACTTCAGCTGAAATATAAAATGCAATTTTCATGAATGTTACACCAACTCACTTCATTGTGAAACGTGTACCTCACATAGCCTCACCAGAAGAATTACTTCAACGCCTCCAAGGTGCAGCACCGTGAAAAAAAAACTGTTCCACCAACACCCTAGAAGGCATGTGCCTTCATTCTTCAAAAAAAGACTTAAAATATAAAAAGCAGAAGGCAAAGGTCATCAGTAAAATATCCTATATCTTCAAACTTGAAAAGCTTTGAGAGAGCCAAGTTGGATTCCCACCAAGATCTTTAACAGGAGCTTTAGGCTATCAATTTATGCTACTATGCTGCTGAGAGCAAGAACACACAGAGGGTATAGGGGTTGTGTGTGTGTTTGTGTGTCTGTGTGTGTGTGTATCTCCAAGCAATACCTCTCGTAAAAATACATACTGCACGTTGTTTACCGATCACTGCAAATTTTACAAGAGAATATCAGGGTAGAATAGATGGCATACAAAGACGATGATGTCCCAAACAAAATCAACTGCAACATTTAGGGTCCAGACATGACTGAAATGCTGGGCGTGACCTGAAGAAGTCCGTTCATGCAACAAACCCTGGATCCTGGTGTCTGATTGGCTACAAAGAAAGCATAAAACGCCATTACTGATCTTAAAGGCGGAATCCCGAACGAGTCAGTCTAGTCTCCATGTTGCGCTTAACCACGATTAAAACTCGTAATAAATGACCTGGAAAATAATAGAGTCCCTCTCATAGCATTCTAGCTGATGTTTGATTGCACACTGGCTGTATTGCATCATGGGAGAAAGCGGCGATTGCTTCTGATCTGGGGCTTTTGTGGCTGATTGGGATATTAGAGCTAAAATTGTATAGCCATGACAAGGCTTAAAGGACTGTACCAGTGGATTTGCATGTTTGAGCCCAATAAATACAGCCTGCATACATTACATCACTGCCAACCATTTTTCAAAATATAAAACCAGCCCTGTAAATAATGTCTGAGAAATGGCTGAAAGGGAAAGGCTAGCATTAGCACACCACTCTGATATCTGTCATTCTGGCTGAGATCCTCAACAATTAGACTGAAGAGTCCTTTAAAGTTTGTTACATGTATATTCACATATCAGAGAGGCAGAGGAAGCACTTGATGATTGGACAGGACTTGTTAAATATATGATAATTATAAAAGCCACACACCCTCCCTACTCTTCTGTTAATGTAGCTACACCTTCAAACTTCCTATCTGCCGTTTCAGATGCAGAATGAATGCATCGTCACTCACTTCCCTTTCTGCAAACATTAACTGCAGCTAATATGCATAAACCAGGACAAAGAGAACTGGAGCTGTTTTACAATCAGTCTGCTGGAGAAGAAGAAGAAAGGATCAAGTTGCTTCACTCTTCCCCTGGGAAAGAAGTTCTACTCTTCCTGCTGTTTTATAGCATTTCTTGCCATCATTGTCTATCCTCCCGCAGTGTGTTTTGTGGACCTGAATCATTTGTCACACTCCACTTGATGTGATAGTGGGAAAGTAAAACTTGATGAAACATGCCCATGAAAAACAATGAATAATTCAAGAGTCCCTTTTTTTCCCCCCACAAAGCATTTGTTTTTGTGATGTGTGAGGTTGTATTCTAGGAGATCTCAGCCTGGGCTGTATTTAGCTCCCGCTCTGTGCCTGACCTGTTCAGAACGAACGGAAAATCCTGTCATCTTCGGGCATGACTCATCGCCTCCATGAGCCTCCGTCTCCTAACTGATAAATCACACACCTGGCTTATGTCAGAGATGCCATATTAAGACTTCTCAGAGAGATAGACAGGCTTACATAAGCATCACATCAGCGGAATTACACAGCGAAGCCTCAGCATACAAAAGTGCAAAAGTAAGTTTGCTTCTAATTCATTATCGCAAGGTGATGCAGCATGTTCAAACACTGCTGACTCACTGCTGCTTTTATCTTTGTTCCCAGGAAATATAAAGGAGATTTTGATACAAATATTAGGAATATACATGGCAAGTCTTTAATCTCTTAAAATCTGTCCATAACTTTAGCATTTGGCAACGTATGAGCTCTCTGCGTCTATTATTCATGAAAAAAGTCAAACACATCACCTTCAGAACGCCATAAGGTTTTAATAACTAGTTTAAATTAATACTGCATCACAATCATGTAATATTTATCTGAAAATATAATTTATGTATCCCGTTTGTCCCCAAACAGCTTTTGGCAAAGCAGCATTGTTTAAAGTATTAGCTCAGTTTGCATTTGATGACTGATGAACCAGTGGACCTTTACAAAAATGCATCCTTGCCATTTTTCTCATCCGGTTATTAGCGATGACTCAATATTCCAGTCTGACCTGCTTTCTAAAGGCCTATTTGGTCTCTTTTTCCTCTTCAATAAAAACAGAAAATCTCACCATCTCTAATCACAAAGTGAGAGACAGAGAAAAGGAACGGAAATCGTGTAAATGACAGAGGAAGAACAAAGCTAACAAAGTGTTTATCAATATGACTGAATGTTTGCAATCGTGTGCTGGTGAATTCAGATTATACAGCATTACAATTATTGCTTCACATCATTTGCTAACCTTGACAACATTCTTTTGCTAATTAGCTCAAGCTTTGCCATCGCCTCTGTTGTAAACAACTGAAAAAATAAGTGGCCATTGATGTTTTAATTGTTCATTGGCAAGTTAGAAAGATCCTGCATGTTTCTTCGCTGGAAGAGGAGGATTAGTGGAGGATGAGGTGTGTATGTGCGTTGGGGGGGCGGGCAAAGATGA
This sequence comes from Lucifuga dentata, assembly GCA_014773175.1. Classification (NCBI taxonomy): domain Eukaryota; kingdom Metazoa; phylum Chordata; class Actinopteri; order Ophidiiformes; family Bythitidae; genus Lucifuga; species Lucifuga dentata. The sequence continues at coordinate 11,412 of VXCM01004195.1, forward strand.
AGTCAGCTTTGTAACCTGAGTCTTGATAGCTCAGATCAATCGAGGGTCCTATTACCTGCTTGCATAGGATAATGTCATGAGATGATACCTGCTAAAAGGCACTGGATGAAAGGCAGGAGGATCAGTCTGAGCAGAGGAGGACAGAGAGCCAGAAACATTAGCAGATATGAGCAAAGTTCATTTCTGAGCCAAAGTGCCACGCTGACTGCAGAAAGGAGTCAAAATAAATTCCATTTCCATGCAGATGACTGACTGAAACACCCAGACATCCTCCTCCTGCGAGGCAGCAGGAACGCTCTCTCTCCATCACCTGCTTGCTGCGAGCGTGATGCCGTCTAAGCAAAGCTCTGAAAATGCCCCTGGTGATGCCAAATTATCATGCGCACTTAAACCCCAACACAGACAGCAGCGTGAAACATAACACCTTCTTGCCCCAGTAGAGCAAGCAAGCAAGCAAGAAAGTAAAGTGATAACAATGGCTGCTTTAGCTGGATAATAGAAAGAGGAGTACTTACAAGTTCTTATCTCTCTCTCTCTCTCTCTCTCTCTCTCCATCTGCAGCATTCACTCTCCCTTTCTGTCTTTCACCCCTCCTCTCTTCCGCTATCTCTCCTCTCAGCTCATGTAGATGTGTAGGAAACCCGAGCACGATCCATTACACTCTCAGTCACTGATGCTGCCTTTTCTGCATGCAGGTTAATGCGCGCATGTGTGTATGTGTGTGTGTATGAGTGTGTGTGTGAGTGTGTGTCTGCCTTTAATAGGGCTAAACGACTATTTGTCTGGGCTATATTTAGCCGCAAAAACATCCATATCAGTCCAACATTTCTATCCACGTCAAAGCAAAATGCAGAAAGAGGAAGTGTGTGTGTGGGTAGAAACGGGTTGAGTGGTTGAGAGTTGACAGTGGTCTGTGTGTGTGTGTGTGTGTGTGTGTGTGTGGGAGAATGCTGGTTAGAGAAGAAGGAGGAGGGCTCATAAAGACAAAGCCCGCTCTAACTAGGTTATAGGATTTTTCTTTGTCCATTAGCCTGGTAATGAAGCGCTGGCCTTTTATGACTTCCCACAATGCCGTGCTTCTCCATCAGAATCTCACTTTTTGTTCTCGCGGTCGAACTGCTGTTTCAAGGTCCATTTAGACATTTTGAGGAATAATATTAGCTTTCATCTGCCAAAAAAATCCCTCAGACAGGATTCAGGTTCTTCCTGGTTTCTTATGTAGATTCTTGGCCGCATCCGTACAGGAAGTTTTGCTGTTTTTTGCAACTTGGAACCAAGAAGCTGTAACTTGGAATTCTGTTATTTACGAGCTAAACAAGGTGGGAAACAACAAGCACCTCCATGAAAACCTTTCTTTTGTTTGCTCTGTCGGACCAAAAGATGCTACGTTTGAATATTTATGAGCTATTTACCTTTTGAAAACAGCTACTAAAGTTGGAAAATTTTAGCTTTTGACAGCTTTTTCCATCTCTCAGCCAGCGTTGGTGGAATTTTCAGTCATCCTTTTATCGAACTTGACAGCCAGAAATCTCTGTCCGTCTATCCGTTTGTCTGTAGCACCAATATCTCTAGAACCTGGCACTGTATGAAGTTGAAATTCAGCAGGTTTCTTTCTCAGGACCCAAGGACGTGCAGTGTCAGATGCAAAATTGTTTGGATGAGCGGTTCTCAAATTGAACTGTGTCGGTAAAAAGTAGTCCACGTGGCAGGATACACTCCAGGCGTGGCAGCATATGCTCCACTCCAGGGACGCTCATGGAAGGCTGCAGTGCACCATAAAGTCCAGCTCGGTCCGTGCCTGTTCGGACCGAGCTGGACTTTATGGTGCCCGTTGGCACATTTTCAACGGGTGCTGCACTAGTTGAAAAGAACTGAACATCCATCTATCCGTCCATCCGTCTTTTCCGTCTATCGCACACCGACAACATGTGAAACCACGTTACATTCTCCTCACCCAGCCATGCTTTGATTGAATTCACCCCATGTAGCAGAATGGTGTTCCAAAGCTCTTTTGACATAAGTGCTCTACATTTGAGTCAGCAATAAGACGATCGAATCGATACCAGGCTCACAGACCACTTGTATGTGTGTGTGTGTGCATGTACGTGTTTCTCCCACATCAATCCACAGCTGGATGGCTGCTTATTCTGCCCTGAGGCTACATCAGCTGCGGCGGCTCACTGTGGGAGAGGGACTCCAAACCGCCATCGATAGCCAGCATGCTGAGACGCACGGAGAGTGAGTGATTGAATGAAACCTTCCAAGCCTCCAACAAAAACAAGCTCCCAAACAAATGTGACGCAAAGCTCCGAGGTTAGCGGGAAAAGGACAAAGAAGATGATTTTTGTTTGAATAAGTGGTGCTGGTATTGGCTGTGAGGTGAAAAGGAAGACAGCTCGTGGATCAAATTCACCACTGTGTTCTGAGGCTTTAATACCTTCAGCTGCATCATCTATTGACAGCGTTCACTCCTTAAAGGAACAATCCGCGCCTGCAGAGTGGAGTCCGCTGCTGAAACACTGTAATCCTGCCGGTGGCTTTATGTATTAAGTGTCTCCTGTGACTGAGGACATTTTTGTTATTGACTGCTACCAGTGATGACAAGTAAAAAAAATCAAACAGGATTTTTGCACGATAATGCGTTTGCAAAGAATTTTCAACTAGACTTCTTTAAGGATTCTAATTCTATTCAGAATAATCAGTCAGCATGATATTACCTCAGATCTCAGGTGTGTGTGTGTGTCAAAATGTCTTGTACCTGAGTGGATTCAAACAGATGTGAGCTTGTTTCCCATCAGCTCTGATCACATGGGGCGTAATCTTAAATCAAATGTGTAAATTGTGCTTTTAGAGACGAAATAGAGAACATAGCTGTTTGTCAACTCTCTCTCTAATCGGGTCGAGTTATCCTGAAGGAGAATCCGGAAGGACCTGAAGACCAGACCCAATAGGGACCTTTCAAGCAGGGCCCAAAATTTTTGACCCTTGAAGACCTCGCAACAATCAAAATATCAGCATTTTAGAAGTACAGGCTACGAATATTCCCAAACTTTGCCTTGGTAAGACAGCTTTTTTTCCTATTTAAAACATAATAGACGTATATGAAATATGGATGCCAGGAATAAGTACATCAGTATAGTAACGATGCATAAATAAGAATATATCAACTGCATTGCTTATTCATAATATAAAACCCTCAGTCTGCCTGCCGAGACCCACGCTTCTTCTCCCGCTGGAAAATAATCATGTGCTTGCATCGTGCGTAGACACAGAGGAAGATAACAGTAATTATCCTTTCTTCCTCTCTCCGTTTTCTCCAACCTCGCAGAATTTCAGCTGAAGCTGGTAAGTGAACATGTTCAACAAATGCAAAAACACACAATCATGCTCATTATTGTAAACAAACAAACCAAGTGGGTTACTGAAAACACCCACCAGGATCATATACAGCACAGTGGGAGTAATGATGGAGAGGCAATTGTTTTGGAAGAGAGAGTGAAACCAAACTGAGCAAATTCACTTTTTCTTTCAACCAGGTAACTACACATTAATAAATGGAAACAAAATCTTCAATTTTGTTTCCAAGCACCAGTTTCATCACCATTCAGTGTCTAGTTAGGCTTTGATTCAAAATTGCAAACTGAGGAGGCATCACCGTGTTTTAGATCCTGGTTATCAGTAACAAATGTGTATCAGGGTAGTATTTATTAGGCTTAAAGGACCATACCGTCCATTCTGCATGTTTGAGTCTAATATATTCAATTTTCATATGTGTTACGTTACTGACAATTATTTCCCAAAGGATAAAACCGTATTTCAGCTTTCCTGATATTTTGCAAAATCTCTTAATCTTTCAAAATCAAATATTCAAGTGATACACCCACCTTAAAAATCCATGTTTCTCCTGCTAATAGTTACGTAGCCTTATGAAGTCACGGTCTTTTAAATTTTTCCATAAACGCCGGCCTTCTTTTGGAACTATATTCCCCGTGGAGGCATACATTCACTCTGCACTTTTTTATACCACTTAAACGCTAAAATTACATAACTTCTAAAAAAACCTGAATACATGTCTTGTTGGTGATGATGGATTACCTATCCCAAGAACGTTTACAGTATCAACAAGTTGATTTTAATAGCAGAATGAACTGAAACCAATGGAGGTCTGGAAGGTAGGAAAAACATTTTTAATTCACCGTTCCAGTAGTATGCTTTGGGAAATGATTGTCAGTAACGTCACTATGTATGAAAATTGGGCTCAAACATGCAAAATGGTCAGTATGAACATACAAAACCACCAGTATGGTCCTTTAACTACTAGAGTCATGTGAGGACTCTATTCAAGCCATTTAAGGTAACTAAGCTGATGTGGCCCTTGCCGTCATCCTCTGTTGTTGTGCTGCCTGCTAACTGCTAGCCAGCGTCGCAGGGGGACAGGCACAGAGAGCATACAGTGGGGGAGTGGGGGGGAGAGTGGGGGGGATGCTGCCCACCTGAATGCAGAGTGACAGCTTAACGCCTTTTGATGAAGTGGCCACAGTGCCACCAAAGGGATCTGGGGGAAAGGCGGTGAAAAGTTCAGCCATCTCGTCTCGGTTTACCATCGCTCCCCCAACGCTAATCTGACAACTGCTATGCCAGCCTGCCCAGGAATGCCACTTCCTGCCGTGCATTTCTTTTTTTTTTTTTTTTTTTTTTTTTTTTTGGTGTTCTCATTCCAAACTTCCTCCCTTCATAAGTAGATCCAGTGGAGTGTTTTCTCACGTAGGACCAGTTCCATTCCAAAAATCATTCTTTTTTTTTTATCAATAAGCCCTGACATCTTGGTTGAAGTTTTATTCTATTCTCTGTCTCAGCTCATTGACTTATATCGGATTAATCTAAATGCCTCCGTGAATACGCCTCTATGCTGATATCGCTGATGATTAAAGGAGCATACCAGTGATTTTGCTTGTTTGAGCCCAATAAATATGACCTGCACACACGTTACATTAGCACCAACCATTTTTCCTGTGTATTCCTGCTAACCAGCCTTATTACCTCAGATGCTGTGATCACACACACACACACGCACACAAACACATACACACAGCTCATTAAAGTGATTGAGAGGTTACCTAAGCTAAATGGTTTGGGTGTAGCCTCACTGGTTGATCAGGTCATTGATTGATTGATTGATTTTGTTTCAGTCTGGAAATGCTAAAGCAGTCTATTCATTGGCTCAGAGAATTCCAACCATATTGATTCATCCTTTTGAGCCTCTGATGGGACACAACTTGCACGCACACACACACACACACACACACACACACACACAAGAAGACCAGTTGCATGAATGCTGAAAGATAATTTAATACGATATAAATACACTCTCTCTCCTCTCTCACATTTCAACTAGCCACTGTGGGACGCTAACAAGATGCTGCCTATTAGATCCTGGGATGGTGGAAGTCTTTAACTATGATGTGTCATCAACATGCCGCCTTTATAGCAGCTCAGTGAATGGAAAATTCCCTTCTGTTTTTTTCCAGTAGTCGGCTAATTGAGGACAAGGGACTGATGATTAATTATCCGGTCCCTGTGCACTGTTTACCTAGATGATGGCTGCTGATGAGGGGTGATTAAAACTGAAATGTCACTCATATCCAGGATCTGTGTCAAGCACTGTGCAGATGTGCTGATATCAGCTATTTTTTTCACTTAAAAACATATAGCTGGAATTTTATCATGGCAACGGCTGTCACTCAATGAGTGGAAAATGGCCAAATGTTACACAATAATACTTAAAATAATAATTTATATTTAGTTGTATGCATCCTTTCATTGATCTCTAGCTAGCCAGACAAATATTAAGACCAGATTTAAAGGACCATACCAGCCATTTTGCATGTTTAAGCCTAATATATTCAAGTTTCATACATGTTATGCTACTGATAATCATTTCCCAAAGCATACTACTGGAGTAGTGAATTAAAAATGTTTTTCCTACCTTCCAGACCTCCATTGGTTTCAGTTCATTCTCTATTAAAATCAACTTGTTGATACTTGAAACGTTCTTGGGATAGGTAATCCATCATCACCAACAAGACGTGTATTCAGGTTTTTTTAGAAGTTATGTAATTTTAGTGTTTAAGCTCAATAAAAAGCGTGGAGTGAATGTATGCCTCCACCGGGGAATATAGTCCCAAAAGAAGACCTGCGTTTATGGAAAAATTTAAAGGACCGTGACTTCATAAGGCTGTGTAACTATTAGCAGGAGAAACATGGATTTTTAAGGTGGGTGTATCACTTGAATATTTGATTTTGAAAGATGAAGAGATTTTGCAAAATATCAGGAAAGCTGAAATACAGTTTTATCCTTTGGAAAATGATTGTCAGTAACATAACATGTATGAAAATTGAATATATTAGGCTCAAACATGCAAAATGGGCGGTATGGTCCTTTAACTCTTCATTATGAAGCATTCTATAAATTCAAATTATTATTACACAGCACACAGACTCCTTGTTTTTAGCATTGCCTCCATTCTTAGTTAATCCTTTAAAAACATGACAAAGTCAAGCCAATTCATTTCATCGTCTCAAGATCAATAAAATCCGTTTGGTAAAAGGTGTGCGGACAAACGACACAAACAGAATTTCTTCTTCCCATCTGAAGAAGAAGCCATGTTCGCCAAAACCAAAGGAAGAGAGAGGAGTGTGGTCTGGTCCCTGTGGGCCGTCAGGTGTTTGATGAATGTCCCAGGAACGCCACACATCGAGGGGAAATGTCGCCCNCCTGTGGGCCGTCAGGTGTTTGATGAATGTCCCAGGAACGCCACACATCGAGGGGAAATGTCGCCCGAGCAGCAGGCCGCCATAATGACCCAGCATTGATCACATAAACAGATCAGTTGTGTGTCAAAGCAAATAGTGCCAAAATGTGTGTGAAGCAGCCGAGACACACGAACGTGGAGTCACCATTTCATTTATGCTTATACTTTTCATTATAATGCGTTGTTACACACACAATAATATACTGAGATTCATGTTGGGATGACCATACGGAATCCCAGCTCATCCATTAACACTCCCACACGTGTCCACACACACATACACACAGCCATACAAGTGGAACAGATGTTTGTTGTTATGAGCAATTTAATTTTTTTTCCAATTGTATTCAGATGTTCTGGCAATGTTGTTCCTCTAACATTCATGCCAAGAGTGGTTGTCTGCACCGCCGGATGTAACGCAATTAAGCACGGAGAGCTGCGGCACCCCCGAAGCCGTGTCGCATCCACACAACGTCTTAAAACAGTGGGGGAAGAGACACAAAGCAGAAAAACCAGAGGAGGAAGAGGGAGGGGAGGATGGAGGATGTTTTGGAGAAAGCCAAAGGGACTGTAAAGCACAAGCTTTTTATTTGAATATTTCAATATTATTTGAATATAAAATCAGAGTAATTTTCTCTCCTTCTCGCCCACAGGAGTCAGAGTTACAGTTAGCACAGTGAATTTAACATCCGCTTTACATAGCCCCATCTCGCCAATTTTACTCCCTTCCTTCCTATCCATTTCCACTTCCTGTTCTCCTTTCTCCCCCCCTCTGCAGCTAAGCATCATAATTCCTTGTTTGTTAACACAACTAAATGAATTTGTTGTCATTAAAATGGTGCTGGAGGGCTCAAAGCTAGCGAAGTGTAACAGCTTCACACGACGACCCAGATGTTTGGGGAGGGGGGTTAAGAGATGTCTGAAGCTGAATGAGAAAAGTGTATAAATGTATAATTCACATAATTCTCCTATGACTGAGCAATCTCTTTCATGTCGGCTTATTAAGATCCAGCAGGTTTCCTTTTCAGCAGCTTTGGCTGTTATTAAAAAATCATACAAGGTGTGAATTACCTGCAAACGCAGTAAAAGCTCATGTTCCGCTGCTATTCATCGACTCTGCTCCCTTTTTTTAAACGGGCCCAGCTGTTACACATCTCAATGCTGCACTTTCATTTGCAAATCCTCGCATCAGATTCGCTCCCAGATCCATTCCGTACGAGCAGGCTCTCGCTTTGATAACAATCGCAGACATCCGTTTTACACGGATGGCAGGCCGTGTAAAACGTCGGGTGGCAGGCCAACATGTCGGCACACCACCGACATGTCGGCCTGTTCTCACTAAATTATGCACAGTGACATCTTATGGCCATTTGTCTCAATGCCGAGGGGTTTTTAATGCACGGGCTCTCTAAGAGTGTGCAACAGTGATGCTTTACTCAAAGATTCTCCAAACCCATCATTGATTTAATCCTCATTATATACGCCGACATCCTCCACCATCCTTTCACACCGCCACAGTCTACCAAACCGATTGTGGGCCATTACAAGCGAAGGTATTTGTGCGAGGGAGAAACGAGTCTTAAGCACATTTTCTGATCCGCCGCTACTTCCCCAATCCAGCAAAGACAGCCGGTNAGAAACGAGTCTTAAGCACATTTTCTGATCCGCCGCTACTTCCCCAATCCAGCAAAGACAGCCGGTGAAAGCAGCCAATAACCAAACGGAGATGTGCAAAATGCAAAGAGGCCTGTAAATGAATGGGAGCATGGGGAAATTAGATGGATGTGCTGCAGCATGTTATCTCAGAGTGATGTAATGCAGCACACACACACACACACACACACACACACACACAGATGATGAAGGAGGCGAAAGTGCTGTTAAGACTACGCGGAAGAGAAAAGGTAAATCAGCATACGTGCATCGTTCCTCCCATCCTCAGGTAGTTTATGCTAAGCTATGCTAAGCTGACAAATTGAAATGAATGACTGCGCTCTCTTGCATTTTCAGCTGCAGCCAGCAGCTGTGGACAACCGCTGTGTGTGTGCATTGTGTCTGCATACCAGCATGAGTTGCTGCAAATTACAAAAAAAAAAAAAAANAAAAAAAAAAAAAAAAAAGCACTTGTGACTATAGTCTTAATGTACACGGGGTAATTTCTGCACAACAGCTTTACGGGTGAAACGCAGTGACTCTGCTGCAGAAACTGCAACAGTTTCCCGAAGTGCTGCAGAGCGTTGATTGATGGACATGTCCGACAGCCATTAAGCATTCCCAGATTTATGCAGGGCCTGATGATGAAGCAATCATCGCCTTATCCACCACACTGACGTAAATCTACTAGCCACACACACACACACACACACACTGCATGTGGTAGAGTAGGGCGAGGTAACCTGGTGGGAGGATAAAAAGGTGGATGGGCTCAAAAGTGTAAAAGGAATATTCTCAAAATATGGTCCTTTGACTTTGAAGAGATGAAAAAGCTTTAAATTTTCATGAAGGTGTTTCAAGACGCTACTGATACCATCTTGGAAAATCCTTTTTTTTTTTTGTTTATGGTTATTTGTCATTGGTGTTACTGTCACTGGTGACAATATTAAAATAAAGAAGAAAAGTTAAGATGTCCTTTATGATTATTTATAATGCTAACATGTTAGCATTTACCATCAAATTTTAGTGAAGAAAGAAATAATTCAAAATCTAAACATCTTTCAAGGCATAAAGTCAACATATTTTAAAATAAGCTAATACACATGCATGTGCTGTCCACAAAAATGCACAAATCAAGTACACACATTTCCACAATCCAATGCAATCAATGCAATCCTCAACCTTCTTTTAAAAATAACGAACGAGCAGCGATGAAGTCAGCACGGCTCCAACGAGGCCACGAGGTCTGAGCTCATTCAATTATAAACTTCACACACCGACGGACAGCAGCGCTACGAGAGGCAACACACACGCCGATACATGCCTTCACTGTAAACAAGAAAAGATGTTTCCTGCCCACAGGCGAGGATCTGTGAATATTCCCTCATGTCGGCTCATGCCCTGCATGCAAACACACAAACACGCTCGCACACAAACCAGTAGGAGCCACGCGAAGTACACACACCTGAGTAAGACGACCTCGAGCTCAGAAAGGAAACCAAAGAACCGCAAATCCAGAGACTGACCTTTTAATTTGGCGCCGCTGGGCATGTTTTGCGCTCAAGATGTCCCTCATCCAGCCATGACATCACTGAGGAGCGGCTGCGGCTGAGCTGCGGCGCATGAGATGCACTTAAAATACTTTCCGATCCCTGATGCATGTTCTAGCATAACTCCAATTCCAGCCTCACCTCAGACCTCAGACCGTGATTTACCCTGAGATGTGGTTTCTTCTTTATAAGGCAGTTGGAAACAGTTATTTTATCCATCGATGGCTCCCTGCAGAAAGGCTGCGGCTTTTTATGATGGAACCTGAACCCCAAATGTGGGTTTCAGACTAAAATCATCAGACCTTGACGAAAGGGCAGATTCTCATTACATTTCTAAACCAACAATGAAACAAAAAAAGGAAAAAAAAGAAAAAGAAAAAAGAAAAAAGGGGGGAAAAGGAAAAAAAGGAAAAAAGAAAAACGGGGAAAAAGGAAAAAAAGGAAAAAAGAAAAAGACACAAAAAGACAAAAAGGGAAAAAAGAAAAAGGAATAAAAGGAAAAAAGGAAAAAAGAGAAAAAAGAAAAAAGGGAAAAAAAAGAGAAAAAAAGGCAAAAAGGGAAAAAGAAAAAGAAAAAAGGAAACAAGGAAAAAATGAAAGAGAATAAAGAAAAAAGAAAAAGGGAAAAAAGAAAAAGGAAAAAAGAGAAAAAAGGATAAAAGAGAAAAAAGAAAAAAACAGAAAAATAAGGAAAAAGAAAAAAAAGGAAAAAAGGGGAAAGGGGGGAAAAAAGGAAAAAAGAAACATTTAAAATACTTTCTGATCCCTGATGCATGTTCTAGCGTAACTCCAATTTCAGCCTCACCTCAGATCTCAGACCGTGATTTACCCTGAGAAGTGATTTCTTCTTTATAAGGCAGTTGGAAACAGTTATTTTATCCATCGATGGCTCCCTGCAAAAAGGCTGCAGCTTTTTATGATGGAACCTGAACCCCAAATGTGGGTTTCAGACTAAAATCATCAGACCTTGACGAAAGGGCAGATTCTCATTACATTTCTAAACCAACAATGAAACAAAAAAAGGAAAAAAAAGAAAAAGAAAAAAGAAAAAAGGGGGGAAAAGGAAAAAAAGGAAAAAAGAAAAACGGGGAAAAAGGAAAAAAAGGAAAAAAGAAAAAGACACAAAAAGACAAAAAGGGAAAAAAGAAAAAGGAATAAAAGGAAAAAAGAGAAAAAAGAAAAAAGGGAAAAAAAAGAGAAAAAAAGGCAAAAAGGGAAAAAGANAAAAGGAAAAAAGAGAAAAAAGAAAAAAGGGAAAAAAAAGAGAAAAAAAGGCAAAAAGGGAAAAAGAAAAAGAAAAAAGGAAACAAGGAAAAAATGAAAGAGAATAAAGAAAAAAGAAAAAGGGAAAAAAGAAAAAGGAAAAAAGAGAAAAAAGGATAAAAGAGAAAAAAGAAAAAAACAGAAAAATAAGGAAAAAGAAAAAAAAGGAAAAAAGGGGAAAGGGGGGAAAAAAGGAAAAAAGAAACATTTAAAATACTTTCTGATCCCTGATGCATGTTCTAGCGTAACTCCAATTTCAGCCTCACCTCAGATCTCAGACCGTGATTTACCCTGAGAAGTGATTTCTTCTTTATAAGGCAGTTGGAAACAGTTATTTTATCCATCGATGGCTCCCTGCAAAAAGGCTGCAGCTTTTTATGATGGAACCTGAACCCCAAATGTGGGTTTCAGACTAAAATCATCAGACCTTGACGAAAGGGCAGACACCCACTTTTACATTCCTAAACCAACAACGGAGCATTTGCTGACTGTTTCAGCATGATCCGAATGTGATCTCAACCAAACACAGGAAGTGCTGCTGCATTACTTTGGTCAGCTGACCACTGTTGAATCATGTTCTCAGTCCAAATGCAGCTGCTGCTTTATTTACGCTTTTATACCACATTTCTGAAAACTGGAGATTTCCTGATTCAGACCAAATCAAATGACAAATGTCTTTCGTCCTGCATGTCTGATGATCCAGATTTGCAAACATTCTTGCCTTCATCTAACCTTTAGACACACACAGTCAGTTCACACGCACACAGTGGGGAAAGTGAAAACAGCTCTTTGCCACCACTTTCTCAAGCACGCCACCACAAACAGCACATCCAGCTCTAAGCAGCAGGAGGCGTCACACTGTGGCAGCAGGTGGCATTTAAGTCACAGATCCACGACACCCACAACAACACTGCTCTTATTGTTATAGAAGTACCATATCACACAAAGTTCCGTTTGAAAATGAGACGTGTGGCATTTAGAAACACCCACTTTTACAGAATGATTGCTGGTATGAGAGTGAAGTGCATTATGGGGTTTCTGTGAATATTATTACTCATCCAAAGCTGCTGCTGAGGATTTTTTTTTTTTTTTCACAGTGATATCTCAGCAATCAGAGCAGACTGTCAGATGAATAAATACCCTACATCTCTTGATGCTCTTGAACACATCATCAGCAGTGGGATCCTCAGGTGTTTTTTGGGTCTTTCAACATCACACACACACATACTTCCCCTCCAGGTGACTTAGCTGTGGTTGATCAGATCACACCTTGTGTTCAAGCTGTCCTCGTGACCCTCCTCTCTTTATCCAAAGCTTTCTCCAGGCCCTTTCGGTGGCCTCCGTGATGTTGTAGATAGCGTTCCCTCCAATGCGCTGATGGCCTTGAAGAGGGATTGTCCTGCAAAACTTCTGAAGTTGACCTCGACAGGCATGCATCTCACCTTTAAGCCCCGTTTCTGACCATCGCTGAGCGGATTGTTGTACTTGGCCTTCTTCCTCCAGACGAAGGTACTATCAGCTCCAGAAGGACGACGTTCGTGTTTGAGTCAGAGACCAGGAGAACATCTGGTCTTGTTTAGACTACGTGCTGAAGGATTTGTTTTTAGATAGACTACCATGACATTTACAATCATTTATGTTTTTTAGTCACCTTTTGAATTAATTCTTGCATCATCATTAGACCAAGATTTCCACTTTTACAAAAATAAATATCATAATCTAACAGGCAGAAATTTGCTGAGCATATCCTTGATCCCCATTAAAAAAAAAAAAAAAAAAAAAAAAAAAATCAACATTTTCTTTTTCTAAAGCCATCTCCAAAAGATAAACTGGCCGCATAAGATCGTTTATGGCTGGACTGAACCCACTTCATTCCCTGTCTCCCACCATTCTATTCAGAGTGTTGTGCAACTCCTAAAATTTCATTCTTACATTTTTACATGAAATGCTATCAGTCCATCTTGTTAGAGATTAAATTTCATTCTCCAGCTTCAAGCGGTGCACATTTTAAAATGGTTCCACACTATCACCACACTGAGCTACACTAACCAGGCTGAAGCAGCAACAGGAGAGGAGGGGGGAGGCAAAAGGGAGATCTCTCAGCAATTCCAAGCAGGCAAGCAGCCTACAGCTAGCTCTGACATCCAGTCCTCCACAGCCGGTCTCCTCCCTGCTCTCTCTCAGGAGTCAGAGGCAAGGAAAGGGCCTGAAGGGTTGAGGAAGCCGGCGTCTGCAGTAAGCAGCACCATGTTTAGCATTTAACACTGCACAGGAGGTAAAGGTCTCCGACACCATACTCAGCCCCGCTCTCTCATTCCTCTCGTCGTCTTTTTTATGCACACTCCCTGCCTTTTATCCTTGGCATGAACATGACACTGAGTGATGCGTTCATGCTCACGCGACATCTCCAGGCATATTCTGCACCCTCTTGGCATCTTGTGATTTATTGTCTGACTCCTCTCTCCCTGTTGGCTCTGCTGTTCCTCGCTCTTCTAATAGGAATGGATGAGAGCCATATTCTCCTTATTCCTTCGCATCCCATTCCTACGACGCCTCAACTGCCCCCGCACCATCCCGTCTCTCTGTGGATGCTCCCTCCTGAGTTCACAGGCTGCCTATTTGAGGCAGAACAGTCAGTGGAGCATGGGAATGAAGGATGGGATGGAATAGACTGATGGAGGAGGAGGAGGTGGGCAAACAAAGCAGAAAGGAAAATCTCAACACGCTTGGGATTCACATAGGATTGGAATCCAGAGGCTGTCTGTATTATGATGAGTAATATGGCTGGATTTTTACCTTGAGAAATTACTATATAGATTAGATTCCAATAATAGGTGAATTCTTTATAATAACTAACGTCTAAAATTGATAATTTCATTTAACCGGTCCAACCTGGAGCTGCAAGGAAGAAAATGTACGTCTCTGCGAGCGAGTACAGTCCCAGGCTTTTACCGAGACATTAAAAAATGACTGTCCCTTCAACATTCATGTTGGCAGGCGAATCATTGAATTTTAAGGTGGATTTGATTTTGAAATATTAAGGGATTCTGCAAAAAAACAGGAAAACTAAAATACGATTTTATGTTTTGGAAAACTGTCATCAATAACAATGTGTATGTGTGGGTAGTATTTATTGGGCTTCAACACGCAAAATCGCCGGTATGGTCCTTTAAATACCCAACAGTTTAAAATTTTGATGCTACTTCCACCACCAAAATGACTTTAAGGACAGCATCTTCAAATATAAGGTATATATGGTGACACACAACAAAGGTCATGATTCAGATTCATACCCGCAACAGGGTACCTGGGCCCCTGCTAGACTATTTGGTTTCCCCCCCAGGAACCGCTAGAGGCTGAATTTTCCAGCCACCTGTTTTCCTGCCAACACAAACAAGTGCATTAGCCATTCCCAAGGCCTGGGTAAATTCATTAAAGCAGCAGGGAGTGGGCCAGGGGGAGACAGATAACCCCTCCCTCCAGCTGACTGACAGCCAAGGTGAGCCAATGTCAAACCACAGGTAGTTCTCTGCCGCCCTCCACCATCATCCCCACCCCCCACCAAACCTCATTTCCTTGTCTTTCTCTCTCCTTGTCTCGTCTTCTGGTACAATCTCAGTCTGTTAAGTGGAAGGAGATGCACTTTTCTTTCCCTCTTCCCTCCTCTTCTCTTTCCACTCTTTCCTATCATCCCCTTTGTGTGCTTACAAATTTAAAAAAAAAAAAAAAAAAAAAAATCAATTATTTTTTTCACCTCTTCCTTATTTTGCAGTTTCTCATAAAGCACAGCACCAGAATTATCCTGTCAATATGGGCAAAGATCATCACGCAACCATCTTCCCTCATTCAAAAACGTCATCTTTGAGCATTTTTTTCGAAAGATGAGTTACTAAGGTACTCTCTTATTTACCTGTCAGGGAAACCATTCATAAAACACACCATCACGGGAAGATTAGGACCTGTTTCAGTATGGTGGTAAATCTCAGCGGTGTGAAATCTGGGCGACATAAACTGGATTTGCCTCACACATGCTAGAAATCAATAAATATGATAGGATAACTCAGCTGATCAGTCGGTTTATTTAAATGGTTCTGAGCACATGACGCCTGCACACGCAAACCCCCTTAAACTCTTGCCGCTCTTTGCCTTTGCTCACCCTCTCACCCCTCCCCTCTGTCACCCTGACACCCAGCAGCTATGCCTGCGTCGTGCCGTGGCCTCTCAGGACCATCTGCTGCCACATCAGCACTTTGACTTTACCCTTCCTCAGGTCACGGTTGGCACCCCGGGGACAGCAACATGCAGAGGCACGTACAACGCAACATGCAAAGACACGTACAAATAACATATTGACACGTGAATATATGCACAACTCGCTATGAAAGGATGTTTCAGATGCATGTTTCAGAAAGAAATGTGATCTATCATGCTGCAAGCAATGGTACTGTAATTACTATACAGCTATGGGGTTTTGTGCAAAGTGTAGGTTGCTGGGACCTGTGTTTGAGGCCGTCACCACCACTTAGTGCTGGGTGTTCTCAGGGGGATCAGGACTCTGGTGATCTGGATTTGGTGCATGGAACTTCACAATCTAAATAAGTAGACTGTTTATTGCTGTCACTGCTTGTCTATGTGTTGTTGTTTGTCCTGGTCTGTTGTGTCGTAGGTTTTTAGCCTCTTTGGTGATTCACAGATTAAACCACTACACTGGTTATTACTGTCACTACTCGTCTGTGTGTTTTTGTCTGTCTTTGTGTTGCTGTTCAGGTGTTTAGGTGTTTAGGTGTTCCTTGATAGAAGTTGCTTGATAGTTTTAAATAAAACATGATAGGTTGGTCAAGGAGGGCAGGTGAAGGTCACATACACACACACATTCACTCGCACTATATATTATCTGTCTGTTGCTAGAATTAAATTGCATATATATAAAAAATGGTTATGCCAATCTTGGCATATACCACAACTATATATGCAGACAGAAAAAAAAGAAGAGAAAAAAGCAAGAAAAAAAGGAAAAAAATGATGTATGTTAAAGCCCAATAAATACTACTCAGATTGTTTTTCCTATCTTCTAGACTGCCACTGGGTTCATGTTATTCTAGTATGCTATTAAAATAAACATATAGAGATTTGAAACACGCTTAAATAAATAATCTATCTCTGAACACAAAGTCCATTAAGCTATCTGTTGAAGTAACTATATTAAACCGATCTAACATGGAGCAAGATGGAAGACAACGTATGGCTCCATCAGGAAATACAGAAGAGGAAAAGACTGGTTATACAGAGAAATTAAAAACGATGTCCCTTTTGCATTCAGAAATACATTTTTATCACATTTTCACAACCTGCAAAACCGCCTTTAACACGCCATTACCTCATCACTACAATTACATCACAACCAAGCCCAGCAGCTCAGACATCAAACATCTCCTGTCAGCAGTTCTGGTCCTGAGCTTTGATTTTGCTGCAAGGAGGCAGGAAGAGAGAAGGATGGAGGGAAAGTCCTGCACTGTCAACACGAAGCAGCCGAGAGCCGTAAATCAGACGCAATCATCGAGGTCTAATCCCACACAACNCTGTCAACACGAAGCAGCCGAGAGCCGTAAATCAGACGCAATCATCGAGGTCTAATCCCACACAACCCACAAGCCCTTCCTGCTGGCTTCACGCAAGTCAATAATTAATAAAACAGGCAGCCTAAGCCATCACCATCCAAACACACACACACACACACACACACACACACTTACTACTATGCTTCCCACTCTTTCTCTGAAACCGGCCTGACTGGGTCGTTTCATGGTTGTTTACTTCCTAAAACCTGCTGTTACTTCCTACAGCAGTGAGTAAAATCTGAAGCACTGGAAGGAAGGTACACAAGAACAGAAAGAACCCAGAGAGAGAGAGAGAGAGCTAATCCATCATAAAGAGCGAGCAGCATCTTTCTGCTGTCCACCAACAACAAAGTCTCGGTGGAAGCGTGGAGTGTGTTGGGCTGAGTCATGCGAGGAACTAGCCGAGGTGCTGAAACACACATTTTCTGTGGACTTCAGCAGAGAAAAGACTCAGGAGCTGTCCAAGGTGCTGAAAAGCTTCTCTCTCTTTCTCTCTCTCTCCCTTATGGCCTTAACACATCAGAGGTAAAAACTTTTGTGTGAATATTTTACCGTATTAATAAGATTTTTCAAACTTAATGGAGCCTTTCACATCAACGATGGGTGTTTCGCTTGACTTTTTCAGGTCAAGCTCACTTTTTTTCCCAACTTTTCACCTGAGAATACAAAGCGTGGGACCAATCAAAGTGTCGTTTACTGGTGATGTCATACTCAAAACGTTCAGCATGCTTTGTGTCACAGAATTCTGTCCTAAAAATGACAAAAATGATAAAAAAAACTACTGTTATAAAGATGGAAGAGGATGGCTGAAGAGCTTCATTATGACATCGTTGGGTCAGTACTTGTCCAAAAGCGTCACGATAAAGCTTTAATTCCTGTATCAAACAGTGAAATTATCCATGCTATTACACCCAGAATCTCATTTTCCCCCCTTCTGTTCCTCCTCCTGTATAAATATTTGCAAAACTTGCATCACATTTTGTATCTGTATTTACTTTGACAAATTAGTCTCCCAAAAAACTTTCACATTTTCATGTCAGTCCTGGTGTGTAATGGCCTTTAGAAACAAGGGGAGGTGGGAATGGAGACAGAGAGCTGAGGAGAGAAGCCGTCCAAGGTAATGAATCAATGGTGGCTTCTCTCCTTTCAGCACCGGCTCCGTTTCATGCATGGAGTAAGCTGCTGTCAAACTGTTTACATCCACCTTTGAAACCCTGAGATTGAGTTTCCCTGCTGCCGTGAATAAGGCTGAATACTCCCGTCAACATATAGAATAGCCCACCAAAACTCCGAATAAGCTTTTATAATGAGTATTAATAAAACTTCTGAAATAGCAGAACACAAAAAAATAAACTCAGCAAAAAACTGAATAATTACGTAGTAGAATTATGTCTTGTGACTTTTTTTTTTTTTTTTNTTTTTTTTTTTTTTTAGAAATAAGTTTTACTTTACCAAAGAGAAAAGGAAACAGAGTTTGGAAAGTGCATATGTGTAAACTGAAAACCAGATTTCTGCAGACATGCAGTGCTTTTCGATTCATTCTGCATTATATTGAGTCAATAAAAAGATTTTCTATTTGCAAAGTTGGTTTCATGTTTCCCGGAGCTGCCATGACGGATACAAGCGCAATATGCTGCACGGAACAAATCAATGCCAGAGGAATTTAGCACAGTTAAACATCAACAGCAAATTTCATTCATTATTGATAACTGTGCTCATTTAAACACTCTTTTGGAGTAAGAGTGGGTAAATTATATAAGAATGCCAAAAAACATGCATTATATTACCAATTTATTAAGTCACAAAATTAAATTAAACACGTCACAACCACTCTGTAAACACATTGTACTGAAAACAGATTTGTTATCATCTCTTAGCATTAACGGCTAACAGCACAAACAACATCTGTTAATTCAATAGTATCTTATGTTATCTTTATAACTTTTAATTAGTATTATTCATCCATACTGGGATTCTGCAAAGAACAGCGACTATTTATTGTTCCTGATGGAAAAATCAGGCCTATAGAAAATCAGGTAAACTACAGAACAGGCTAGGCAAAACATATATATTGCTGCCACCATGATAAAAATGTTTTTTGACTAATTTCTTGTTATAAGGAGATACTTTTGTGTTATTAATGACATGTTTTTCTTGTTATCGCCTGCGCTCAATAATAGCAGAATTCATTCCCAGCATGAAATAAAACTTAATGAAACCATGTAAAGAGTCCTTATCAATTTTTCTGATGTAGGCTCTTCTCTTTGCCCTTTTTCTCCTTACAAAGACATATATACAAAAACATATTTCTTGTAACAACATACCAGCTAATCACATCATAACAAGAAAAATGTTTTGTTTTAACAAGCTAATGTCAGATTTTGTTATAAAGCAAAATATTTCTTGTTTTAACAAGGTAATTACAGACAAAAACATTTGGAATAACTTACCATCTCACATTAAAACTGTTAAAAAATCAATTCAGTTTTAAAAGGCAATTAAAAGCTTAAGTATTTAGGGTAAAACTGTTTTCTTTTCCACTGTCCATGTGTGTCCTGTGCTTGCTGTGGCCTAGCTGTCTGTTCTTGGTTGGCAGAGGGTGGATCGCTGGGTCAGAGGTCACATGTGGCTGTTGGCATGTTTGTATCATTTGTGATGTGTTTGGATGTTTTGTCATGGAGTTTTGGATGGTATGATTGGATTCTTTGTAATTTTTACTGAATTTTATTTTTCTTTTTGACATGAATGTGTGATTTTAAGTTTAACTGAATGGACCCCAGGAAGAATAGCTGTTGCTGAGGCATCATGAGGGATCATGAGGATCCAAGTAAATCAACAATTAACATTGGTTTTGTGTAATCATAGAAAGTTTCTTGTTAAAACAAGATATGCTGGTATGCTTTTATAACGAGAAAAGCTTCTTTTTAAAATGAAATAATTTGATATGTAGTGATAACAAGACAAAGATGTCATTCTAACACAAAAGTATCATGAAAAGAAAGAGAGAAAGAGAGAAAAACCTTTTCATTATAATGAGATACTGGGCAATAATTTAGCATAGCATGAGCCGCTCATCTGGCTTTGTGGGACAGAGAGGAAGCTGCAGTTTGTGTGCAGGTTGTAACTCTGGGATTGAAGTTACAGCAGTAATAATCCTGTAAGTGGCGTTATATGTATGTATGTGGTGTTAAAGTGGGCCAAAGGACATAGCATGTCCTTCCTTGATAGTCATGGTCCTGGTGGCTCGTCCCACAGTGAGTCCTGCACCCATTGTTTCTGGTTCAACTGCTTTGCTGTGTAGCAGAAATGCTGCAGGTGCCACAAAACACATCATGACATGAAGGAAGGACAGCGGAGCTCTGACACTCAGAGCGTCATTTATTGCAGAGAGGCCATCTGCAAAGACAGGGTGGCACAAAAAACGCATATACCGTACCTGTATGTGCACATTTGGATATGTCTAATAAATGTCTTCTAAAATAAACTGAATGAAATTATTCTACAGTTATTCAGCATCTGGATTATGATTGGACTGACTCCTATACTTACTCCACCATTTTCCTCTTTCTCAACTAATATTCATATCATATCATATCATATCATATCATATCATATCATAATTGACATTAATAAAACATAATCTTGCNTCATATCATATCATATCATATCATATCATATCATATCATAATTGACATTAATAAAACATAATCTTGCAAATCCAGCCTATTATTTTCAGTTTCTACAACATGGCCTCATTTTCTCTTCAATAAGATCAACGTGAAACTTCTGGCACCTAACTGGATGAACACTTCTTACTCAGCTGTCATTTGATTTTTATTTTTCAACAGGAAAAGTGTGGTGATTGTTCTTGAATTATTGTCATATTTCTCCTTCACTGCTCACCAAAATCAGTTTCTGAAGTAAACTTTTATAGAAAATTAGTTATGCTATTGCAGAATCATGCAATAGTTCAATCGGTTTCATAAGCGTTTTTTGCACAAGGAGATTCAAGAGGCGGATGCTTTCTAGATTGAATCACATAGGAAAAAAAGGAGGTCACAGAGATTTTGCCTTTGTGAGGCTTTATAAATAGAAGCACTGTATGAAGTTGTGTGGCCGAATGTCTAATAAAGGTCACTCGCTTCTGTGTGGCAGTCAAAGCGTATGTTAGTTAATATTAATGCAGCTGAAAGATATGAAAATCACCACATCCCTACAGGAATCTCCAATCTCACAGCTCTGCTTAATGCAGTCAGACATCAGCAACAGGAGAACAATGATGCCTGCTGCCATTAATAATGGATGATTTTCAAAGTGCTGATCTGGTCATTTTGGAAATCTAAACAAAAGCCCGTGGGAATTATGAAAGGTGCTCAGCGTTACTGTGAGAATGCAGCGACTTCATTCCTGCTTTCTTCCATCTTTGACAATGCAAACTGGATAAAGCAGAAAGCAGATGGAGATGTTAATGGAAGCAGATAGAACAGCGGTCTGTGGCTCCTCATCGACGTGCTCCGGGCCACACAGGTGTGACTAAGTCTTATGGATTCATGGCTGAAGGCAGAGCAGGTTAGCGAGTGAAGAGTGGGTAACCGGAGCAAAGTGCCCGCCTTGCAGATAGCAGCATCCTCAGAGAAAACGGCTTGGCAAGAGAGCCGGTTTTCAATCGATAATGTTGTGGGGCTTCGGTGAGGCTGACTTTTCCACACAGCCTTTGGTTTTGGAAGACCTAGGAGGTTGTCCGGGTTCACATGAAATGCCTGTGTTCGTCTTTTTTCTCTCTAGCCTCCATTTCTTTTCTCCATTTATTGCAATCTCTGTGATTTTCTCTCTGCCTGGAAGCTCTTCAATGTGATGATACTGATCTTTCTTCTTGTGGTAGACAATTTTATCAAAATATATTTCTAGTATGATATTTGTTGTGTTTTGTGCTGGAAAAAGAAGATTGAATATGGCCAGCATTTCCTGATTTAATTTAATCTTGATTATCTTTCCATTTTTGCAGCCATTTGGCTGATTAAAGTTCTACTGAGAGAAACTGGATCAGGCTTGAGAGAGGAAGAGTTCATACGACACGGACGCATTATTTAAAGATCTTCATATTGTATCATATACAGTGGGGTCCAAAAGTCTGAGACCATATGTAAAATCTGTGATGTTTTCCATGTAAATGTAGAAATAATCAGAAAGTCTGACATCACAAGAACCTCTGTGGAACATTGTTAAATCACGCTGGGATAAGTCCATGACAGCTGGAGTGATGCTGTCACTAAAGCTAAAGGGGGACGTACCAAATACTAAGATATTCTGACATTCATGTACATTTTTCAAAGATTCACTTTTCACTCTAATTGTTAAGATGATATTATCATTTGTAATGAAAAATCTTGTATTAAATTCAAAAAGAATGCAAAATAGAAGCATTTTCACAGTGGTCTCAGACTTTTGGACCCCATTGTGTGTCCATTTCAGAAAACAGAAACAGACTGACAGGCTGTAATAGTGGCGAGACTCTAGAAAAAATTCTCAGAAATCCATTTTGTCAAAACATAAACTGTAATATGTCTCTGCAGCTAACACACACACACATTTCCTTCTCCAATAATCAACATCTTGCTATACACCAGAGGCCGTGTCAAATCACAGCATTATTCCAGACTCGGTGTGGAAGTCCACCAGCGTGTTAGAGGATAAACCCTGATGAATCCTGGGCTGCTCCATTTGGGAAAAAAATCAGGGAGAGCAAGAAACCTGGAAGCCTGATACGTGCTAAACCGCCTCAATTAGCACATTTGATAGGAAAAGCAGCTCTGATCCCAAAATGATCTGATTTCATTTCTGGGACACGGTTTAAGAAGCTGAAGCTTTGGAAATCTTCACATTGTTAGGCTGCATTACAATGTTCAGACCTGCTAGTTCCTATAAATGCTCTGATTTAAGTGTTATGAGCACATAACACTGAAATGCTGCTAGAAATGTATGGTGATCATTTCTTGTGAGGGTTTTTTTTTTTTTTTTTTTNTTTTTTTTTTTTTTTTTTGGAAACTCCTACCAGATGGTGTTAAGAAAAACACAATCCCATCAATCAGTGATACACAGAATTAACATGACGATTACTTACAGGATGTAAAAATGTGGAGGATCAGTTTAACACGCTGGCTAATTATTTTTAAAAAATTATTCAAATGTTTCACTATGGAACGAGGCTGATACAGAGAAAAGATTTTGATTGATTCCCTGATTTATGGCAAGAAAGGAGAAGAGAAGAAAGTGGCCTACTGAGCTGCTAAGAACGTCCCAAATATGGAGAAGGACACGATCCAAAAGACTAAAGAAAAGCCTCCACCGCATCAGAGCAGTTAGTCAGCAAGTCTCTGTAAAGCCGTCTGGATTGAAACGGCTGGACAGAGATGGATGGAGGGATGGATGGTCTGTGACTGTGCTCTCTCTCTCTCTCTCTCTCTCTCTCTCTCTCTCTCTCTCTTTCTCCTCCTTCCTTATTCTCTCTCCTCTTCTCTCTTGCCATCATTTCGCATCTCCATTTCCCCACTTCAAACTGGGAAAACAGAAAGCTGAAGTGGCAGAATGTGACCGATGTGATGCAAAACTCATTTGGCTCTGACAAACAGGGGCGAAAAAAAAAAAAAAAAAAANAAAAAAAAAAAAAAAAAAACAGCATTAGCATTAGCACTAAAGAACCCTTTCAAGCTAACACGCGAGTAAAAATTAACATAGCTGTCAAACAAGTACGAGCAAACTAAGACACAACTGCAGCAAAGCACTATAAAAACACAATAAAGGCAAATGTGATTGAATTTGAGAGCCCATTTCATTCCTCTGTTTCTCTTCTGAATCACAAAATGGTGTCAGCAGTCATCGCTCAATTGCGTCTCTCTATTCCCGCCTCATTACTATTGAGAGAACGGTGCAGGGTAATTGTCTGACCCCGCCCGCTCAACCCGCGTCCTTGGCTGCTGAGAGCGCTCGATGTGAGAGTCCTGTGGGATAAATGGTGGCTATTTCCACACTCTGCCCTGTGGCCGTCTGCAAACAGAGCATCATCGCATCAGTGACAAGACAAGCCTGATGAAGGTATGCTGGTCGTGCAAACCCGATGCGGGCAGTGGCGGCTGCAGCACCCCCACCTCTCTAAAAGGACCCCATTGTGCCCCGCCAAGCCTTTCTCTCTTTGCGGTGAAGTGGGCATTGTAGCTCAGAGAATAGCCGTCCCTCAGCATCGCCTGGCAGGAAAAGTGCTGTCGTGCTGCGGCGGCGGTGGCAGTAGACAGGATCTCAATATCGTGACTCCATCAGCCTCTGAGTGCCCCCCACCACTCAGCCCATTCTGCCCACGGAGGGACAATCCACACCTGTCCACACAGCCTGTGAATAGAGCACGAGGAACAGGTGCCTTATGGGATTGGAAATACCAGCTACCAGTGGAGCTGCGATTCTATTGGATGGGAGCTTTTTTTTGAATTTCCATCTTGGACTTTTCATATTGATTTGGCGGCGAAGGCGAGAATATATTCATCCACGACAGGATGGACAAAAGCCCTGTAGATTTCTGAGAGGGGGATAAACTGCGGAGGAGCGCTTAAATTCTCTCAAGGGTGCTTGAGTAAAAGCAACACCTGCAGTTTTTCATGGCGCTGACAGTCGCCGAAGGAGAAAACAGAAATGTTATTAAGTAGAAGCGTTCATTAAAAGCTCATCTGACCCTGAGCTCAGATGATGATGATGATGATGATGGTGGTGATGATGATGATGATGATACAAGTCAGTGTGCAGGAGGGATGACTCTGAACTTTCCTGCCCCCTCCTACATCTCTCTTTACATCTCTAAAAATGAATGCATATTGTACCAAAGGGGAAAATGTTGGAGCCAACATTCTCCTAATGTGCTTTATTGACCATAGGATAAATTAATTATACATTCCCTTGGAGCAAAAAATGCATCTTTAATGGCTTATCTTGGATTAGCTTGCATTGTGTTGCATAAGGCTCTGTCCAAATAGCAGCAAAATGACTAATGTCCACAACTTGTCTTTTCGAAGCCAGCGCCATTGTGCAGGCAGTTAGCTAAGGAAGCATTATGCAAATAAATTGCACGATTATGTAAAACTAGAAATAGTGTGCATCAGTGATATCCCACAGCATACGGATTAGCTACTAACACCCACTCTTCAATTATGAACGTAAAACTCTTATGTGGGGTTTTTAATGTCCCATACCCATTATGCAACCTGCTCTACTTTATCCATTCACAGCTAAACACGTTGTAGCATATTCTGAAAGGAATGGGTGAAATTTACACCAGGATGGAGACGATTGTGGTCTTTATACACAGTGACACGGCGCCAAGTCAGGGGGAAAAAAAAAAAACAAGCCACCAGTGTTTTACTAGCGGAGGACCATTTTCGGGTTGCAGGTGAACACGATACAGTAACGTTACGTCAGCTCATTTTGTCCTGTACGTGCCCTTCTGAGTGGGGTGGGGTGGGCAGGTAGGGATATTTTTAAACCTGAGAAAGCAGCAGCTGGAGTAATTTAGGTTAAACAGCTGCTAAAGAGAAACATCCCACAACTGAAAGGAAAAAGGGGTTTTGGCTCACGGGTCTGTGCTGAGTGACATCCAAGGTGAGTGTGAGCAAAGTGAGGAACATGAGAAAGGAGCTTATAATGTCCGTTTGATTTTCTTTTCAATATTTCCGGCTTCGCTGTAGTGAAAGGTAAAAGCAGTATATAGTAGTGCAAGTATTTCAAATCAGGCTGTGGCTGGAGGCTGCAGAGAACATCTTCATTAATTCAACGGCAGCTTTCTGGGGTTGCTCACATATGAAAAA
Source organism: Lucifuga dentata (assembly GCA_014773175.1). Lineage (NCBI taxonomy): Eukaryota > Metazoa > Chordata > Actinopteri > Ophidiiformes > Bythitidae > Lucifuga > Lucifuga dentata. The sequence continues at coordinate 37,157 of VXCM01004195.1, forward strand.
AGGGGTTTGGGATTACATTACTTTTAACTGTTTGAGAGGGAAAAAACCCTCATCCATGATTCATATGTACGTGAAAGCTCTGCTGAATGAATTCATGACCCAGTCTTTGTGGAATACCGTCAGCGTGTGACACAGAAGCAGGATTTTCAACACCCAAACCGCCCAACTCTCTCAATTAGAAGACCAAAGACAAGTTGTTAAAGCCCATGCGGGGCATTTAAGTCAACTAGTACCATCAGTTTTGTCCCTCTTTCCACAAAAAGGGATGTACTCACTTCAACATACTAGATGATAAATGTCCTGCCAGACTGACTAATATTAGTCCCAATAAAGACACGATATCCTGCCGCTGTGGCCACACAGGAGGGAAGGAGGTAATTTGATCAGNCCCAATAAAGACACGATATCCTGCCGCTGTGGCCACACAGGAGGGAAGGAGGTAATTTGATCAGATCAATAGGCCTTACTGTATCCTCTCCTCCCTCCAGTTTGTCTTTCTCTCCATCTCTGTCTATCTGCCCCTTCTCTTTCCCTTGCAATCAGTCGAAGACACTGAGAGGTCCTCGAGTCCATCTCAACATCCTGACTGTTAATCAAAGGAGAGAAAGGATGGAGGGAAGACAAAGCTGAAACAGAGGGCTTGAGGAGCTGGAGGAGAAGCAAATCCTTCATTTTTCTATCACATTTCCTCCCATTTTTATGCAAGTGAATGTGTCTGATTTCTTTATAGCCCCCCTAAGCTCCTTTAACCTCTCTTCTCTCCCACTCCACGGGTGGATGGCGGATGGATGGACGGGAAGATGGATAAGAGCCAGGCGGCGAGCAGCAGAAGAGTGAGTTAATGAGGCAGATTGCTCTCTTTGCCACTGTGCGAGGGATTAGAGGGAGATTACCCATTCTGATTCTCTTCTCCTCCAATTTCTCTCTCTCTCTCTCTCTCTCTCTCTCTCTCTCTCTCTCCTTCTGTGGTGGTAAATTGGTAAACTGGGAGGGGGGGGTGCTCATTTCTTGATGGAGGTGAGATGGGAGACGGGGAAATGACAGCTGCTGAAAACACTGACTTGGGAACAGATCGAGTTACTGGATGATGCTTCCATTCTGACAGCTGCGTGGAGGGCAGCGTTTGGCCTAAATATACCCAGGATGAAGCTGAATATCTTATGAGTCACATGAGCTACAGCTCTTTCATGAAGTTCGTTCTCTAACGTTACTGCTAACAAACTGGCTCTACAGATTCCACCCACAGAAACGCACACACAGGGTGCACACTTTACAAAAAAGTCACATTACGCATTTGAAAAGGTGTTGTTTTCTCTATTGTGCAAATGGCATTCGATGGCATTTGAGTTGAAAAGCTGGAGATTTTGCATTCAGGAAAAGTTGTCGGAAGCCTCGTGTCAGAGGATGTGCGAAAACAAAAGGAGCTTGGGACCTCAAACCGTCTTTTTTTGCACTCGCCCGCACAACAAATGGTGAAAAGGTCTGGGGAAATTATTCAAATTGCAGGGGAATTTGCAATTATTATAAGTCATCTCAACCCACTAAGGCAACATTAAGCACCCTTCATGAAACGCACTGAAAGCTCTGACAACAAAAGTGGAATCATATATAGGCTCATTTTCTGAGCCTGTTAAGCGTGCATTATTACAAGGAGGAAACTTATTGAGGTAATTGCAATTAGCTGAAAAGCCATTATCACAAACCCGAGTTGTTAAAGTTGGTGATGCAGTTTCAGTGATCATTAATCTGCCACCAAGACCACGAACCAGATCTGAACACAGGAGTCACATGATGACCAAGACCTTCAACACGGCTTCATGAATCCATAGATTCTGGATTTACACAGAAATAAATACTAAATAACCCTGATCACCTTGATTCTTCCCTCCCAATTGTGCTTAATCTGCATTATGAAGACTCACTAACAACTACTACTTCCTGTTTGGCCTGCAGCCAATCATCTTTATTTGATTTAGTGGAGCATCAGAGAATTGAATTCAGGTCATTCAGTCAGAGCTGGAACATTTCTGCATTCACAAAGCGGTTTGTCACTTTATCATTCAGCAGCACAAACTCATGCAAATCAAGTTAAATTGGATAAAAGCTGTTGTATTGTATTTGCTGCTCCAATTACATGCTTTTACCTCCATGCAAAGAAGAGCAGCTGTTAAGAGTAATTTATTTCTCATAAATAACATGATATGGCAGAATTGACAACGCATTTGTGGCGAAATAAAGAAAGAGACATTTGCAGGGAAATTCCTCGCGTCTTTCTCCTTTCTGCGCCGTTCAACCGGAGACAGTCTGGTGTTGCTTCAGTTATTACAACTAACCCACAGCCTGCATACATAACCAGAGGAGAAGGGTTCTGTTGTTGCTGTTATGTCTCCGCTTTGGAGGTTTGGAGACACAGAGACCGTTACGCACCCCAGTGGGCGTTTGGCGACACGGTGGCGCAGCAGCAGCGTGGAGTCGCATTCATGTAGTGCGCAAAACACACGTGTAGCGTGGATTCTAAGCCATCATTCTGATCGATACTGGAGTCTTTTCTGCTGTGAGGAGGATCACCGCTGCCATTCAGCAGGAAAATCTCATGCAGCTGTTCAGGAAACAAAGTCCATCCTCGCTGGCCTAATTTTCAGTGTCATCACCTTTTATTTCCAGACGTGCAAGATAAATTCACGGTAAATAATAATTAAAGAAAAGTAATCCCTGCAGTGCGTCAAAAAGCATTATTCCTCACTCTGGAAGGCGAAATTTCAATATTTTTTTCCTATTTCGTGGATTTTAGGGGAGAGGAGAAGTGCGTGCACAAGTCTGCAGGCTGTGTGTGGAAATCAAAGATGACACATCTGCGTGTCCGTGGCTGGAAGATTTAAGATGTTGTTATTAAAAGACCGCAGAGATGTTTGGAAATAGAACAAACCCACGGAAACGTGGAAGCGCAGCCCGTTACGAGACGCATCCACAGCTGAAACAAGCCAAAAGCTGACTTTATCTCACCGAGCACCGTGATATTCCTGCTAAATTCCCACATTCCGCGACTGCCGTGATGCATGGGCTTCAAAACAGAAATGTGCATCAGTTTCCTAAAGTGGATTCGGCGTGTCTCATCCCTAAAGCCTCAGAAAACAAACAGATCCACTCTCATCCAAACGTCCACCAAATACCGACCCATTACGCAGCGTTCCAAACAGAACAAAGCTAAGAACTGCTAACTAAAGGACCATTGTGTGCTTTTATTTCCCCTGTCATCTCCGTTAATCATCTGTAGACATTTTGCAGATAGTGACAAATCTTCACAGCCATAAGCAAACGAATAATCACCACAGCAAAGAAGAGAAAAGTCCTTACTTGTGTTTTGCGGCAATCCCTCCGTAGTATTCTCCAGACTTGGGGAGATTTGTAAATATCCCTTGATAAAGCCTGGATACAAGTTATGATAATATGTTTCTTTTCTTTTATCCAGAGCGGTGATTAGTTAAAAATGCAGGAATTCTATCCCCCGTCTCTCCTTCAAGACAGATGTGAACGGTCCTGGCCGAGACGCTCCACCTGCATCCCTGCTGTTAAGCCGCCAGAGGACAAAACGCCGTTTCCGCGTCTGTGCTTCAAAGTAAAACGCTTTATACTGACATGTGTTGCAAGAAGCCTTTATTTTGAAGGCATGGCCGCCTTGTTTCCGGTGTGTTTCTGTGTGTCTTTGTGTACTTTGACGCATCTCCACCTGCATCTAATGGAAGAGACGCAGCAGCGGCGCCGCACAGCGACACGCCCCATACCGGCTACACCACGCTACTTCACCCGAGAGAGAGAGAGAGAGAGAGAGAGAGAGAGAGAGAGAGAGAGAGACCTAATCCATCATACAAAGCGGTTCGGTTTCACTCAGGGAAAAAGTCCAATCAAAGGAAATACACAGGGACTATTTTCTCTGGCGGAGATATACATTTTCTTCCGTGCAGCTCCATGTTGGACTGATTAAATAAAGTTTCTTCAACAAAAAAAAATCAATGAACTGAAACCAATGGCGGTCTGGAAGATTGGAAAACAATTACCAATAAACATGCAAAATTGTCGGTATGCTCCTTTTAGTGTTGATTACATGCAACTCTCTCTGCTTCTTGATCAATCAATCAATCATGTGCCAAAATAAACCGAAAAAGCCATCAGATACAGAAGACGAGTACCAGGAGAAAAGCCAACGTGCTGAAAAACAAAATCTATAAACTGGTCAAAACTGAGCAATAACAATTAAGCAAAAACAAAATATTCTTACAATTTTATTAAATGATTTTCAAATGCATTCCCACTTTTTACAATTTATTTTTATGACTGCCCACACCCTAAATATTCCTACATAGTAAATAAAATACGCATTCAATTATGAGCTGCAGTTGGTGACCATAAAAATAAATCACCTTTATCATAAAAACTTTATTTTCCTTAATATACACTTGTCAGTTTATTTACTGTAAATTTGCATCCTATAAATTTTCATCATAAAGATTTTGTGAGTCTAAACAGGAAGGTAAATAAAATAAAAGACTGAGTTCAGGTGAGTTTATGCTCAGGAGGTAGAATGATGAGTTTGTAGTGAAGATAAATATTCTTTAATATATTCTTTCACATGTACCTACTTTGTGCATTTGGTGTGATGGTGTTGTTTTCACATTAAAGGACCATACCATCCATTTTGCATGCTTGAGCCTAATATATTCAATTTTCATACACGTAATGTTACCGACAGTTATTTCCCAAAGCATACTACTGGAACAGTGAATGAAAAATGTTTTTTCTCAAACTCAAATTACAATTCAAATTACTCAAATTAGTCAAAAATCAAATTACAAGTGCCAATCAATGGAGCAAGTATAAGTGGTCTGTAAAATGGCCAATTATACTTGCTCCATTGATTGGTAATTGTAATTTTTTAATTTCCTTATTTTATTTTTATTATTATTCTCTCTCTCTCTCTCTCTCTCTCTCTCTCTCTCTCTCTCATATGGATTTTAACTACAGTGTGTATGAAGTAAGCTTGTTCTGATTTTTAACGGTGTGCCAAAGACAAATTTCCATCTATGGTGGACAATAAAGTTATATTCTATTCTGTTCTATTCTACCTTCCAGACCACCATTGGTTTCAGTTCATTCTGGTACACTACTAAAATCAACTTGTTGATACTTGAAATGTTCTTGGGATTCTTCATCATCACCAACAAGACGTGTTTTCAGGTTGTTTTCATAATTTTAGCATTTAAGTGCAATAAAGAGCGTGGAGTGAATGTATGTCTCCACTGGGGAATATAGTCCCAAAAGAAGACCTGCATTTATAGAAAAATNGTGAATGTATGTCTCCACTGGGGAATATAGTCCCAAAAGAAGACCTGCATTTATAGAAAAATTTAAGCGACCCTAACTTCATAAGGCTGCGTAAGTATTTGCAGGAGAAACATGGATTTTTAAGGTGGGTGTATCGCTTAAAGATTTGATTTTGAAAGATTAAGAGATTTTGCAAATATCAGGAAAGCTGAAATACAGTTTTATCCTTTGGGAAATGATTGTAAGTAACTTAACACGTATGAAAATTGAATACCGGGTATATTTGGCTCAAACATACAAAATGGTTGGCATGGTCCTTTAATTGCAAAATCCAGTCAATCAAATTTCAGATTGATTCCATGCTGAGGGTTTTTGTTCAAGTGGAAGTACTGGAGCCAAACTCAGCAGGGTTCAGATTTCGACGGCCAGGATTAAAAACTCTTTTTTGGTGTTTTATGGTGGAATGAAGCCATTCTCTTCCTGCCGCACCATCACCTGTTACGCTAAAGACCGACCTGCTGCCATGGCTCCTGTTGAAATAAAGTGTCACCTGAGTGAATGGGTCTATTTGATCTGGACAGGAAATGTGGCCATTTCAGTGTGAAACTGCATCTCTCTTCCACTGACTTTCTCTTCATTTCCTCTGTTCGTGGTGTCAGACTCTGGGCTGACAAAGTTCCTCATTAGAGGCGTTCCGTGCTCTCGCTGTACTCTGTACTGTCTCGCCACGGCAGCCGAGTCTGCTCATCACATCCAACATCATGTCAGCAAATTGTCACAGCAAAAGTCTTTATAGCAGCCAATTCTGCTCATTTACAAGATGTACTTTCTTTTGTCAGTACAGCTTCTTTTAAAGGAGAATACTGGCAATTTTGCATGTTTTAGTCCAATAAATACAACCCACGTTACTGACAATCTTTTCCCAAACCATATTACTAGAGCGTAAATATTAGAACTGTTTTTTTCTACCATCCAGACCGCCATTAGTTTCAGATTATTCCTTTAAAAATCAACTTGTAGCTGCTTGACATAAGAAATCCATCGCAGCAAACATGCCATCAATTACATTACTTTATTACTTTATTTAATTGGTCCAACATAGAAGACAAGTATGTCTCCGCCAAGAAATACAGTCCCAAGAGAAGACAGCTTCTTTATAGAGAAATTTTTTTAAAAGGTTTGTCCCTTCTACATTTGAACATAGGCGTTAGCAGGCCAAACGTTGAATTTTAAGGTGAGTTATCACCTGATCATGAGGGATTTGGCAAAGTAATAACAGTAAAACTAAAATACAGTTTTATGTTTGGAAAATGGTTGTCAGTAAGGTAACGTCACACAGGTTGTATTTATTGGGCTTAAACATGCAAAATTGTTGGTGTGGTCCTTTAAAGTCCACAGGCTTCAGCAGTAGAAATATTAACCATTCACACTCAAACAAATAAGTGCTTGAGTGGCTGATCAATCAGAAACCAATGGGAACTACTCAACACACGCCATTGACACGTAAGTCAATAATGCGTCTTTGGAGTGCTTTAACGGCCTGTCCATTCATCTCGCCATCAGTGTGTTCGGCCTTAACGCCTGACCACATCAGAGGCCAATGAACCTGAAGGGGTGCATCCATCACAGGCTTATTGACCAGCACGGCGCAAGAGAAGCCTGTCAAAACAATATCGGCATTTCGGAGAATTCATTGCTTAGGCCAAAAAATCAGATTAGAAGAAAAGTAGGTGGAAGGCAGGAGGTCCATCGTTGCTGCAGAAAGTCATGTCAAGTCAAATTACAAGCTGTGGGATGGACAAAGACGCCAACTTCAGGGGTGAGTCAATTCAAAATTATTTTTCTTGTGATCTGAATTGTGTTTTCATAGGTACACTTCTGCTGACATCAGGACTACTCACATTATGTGTTATGACCTGTTTTTAGATTCTATTTAATCCTAATTGGATTCTAATGAAAATGTGCACATCTACACGTCTGTAGACACGCATGGATAACCCAGTGTTACATGTCTGCAGTTAATTCTTTGTAGCCAGCACACAGAAATGCAGGTTTTGTTTGCAAAGGTAGGTACTTGTGACAAATCCCTCATCTATCTATAAAGACAGAAATCTCCGTCTGTGGCACCAACATCTCTAGAACCTGGCACTGTATGAAATCAAAATTCAGCAGGTTTATTGCTCAGGACCCAAGGACGTGCAGTGTTGTTTGAAGTTGTTTGGATGAGCGATTCTCAAATTGAGCCGTGCCAGTAAAAAGTAGTCTGAGTGGCAGGATACACTCCTAGCGCGGTGGCAGGATATGCTCCAGGCTCAGCAGTGCCACAATCTCAACCCGATCCCACACAGCAAACAAAGCTAGCTCATGAGGATGTGCAGAACTAAATTATGGCAAGCTGAGGCGCATACCATAAAGTCTGGCCCAGTCCAAACACGCATGTTTTGGTTTGTTTTTTTCTTCTTTCTTTTGTTTTCTTTTTTCCCTCTTTTTTCTTTTTTTGGCATATATATACAAAATAGTTTATGCTGATCATGGCATATAGTATGCAGACATGGGGAAAAAAAAAAAACATGCACGTTTTCAATGGCCATTGCACTGGTGTCTTCTAAAGTCTAAAGAGTTTTTTTTTCTGCATATATAGACATTTGTCACAGTCCTGCCTTTCACAAAGCAGCAGGCCAAAGCAGCCAATGGACATGAGAGTCTAAAACAGAACGTCTCATCGCTGAACAGTCGGCCGTTACCATGGACGGATCTGAATCAGTCGAGACTTCATCCCTTTTCAACATCTGTAACTCCTTCCAACTGTACATCATCCGCAGGCTTGATTTAATATTCCCAACGTACAGAGCTTGTTGATTTGATAAGCTTGCACTCATGAGTAATTCATTTTATTGTTGGAGGAGCCTGTGAGGTTGTTGCTCTTTTTTTTCCTCTTTCTCTCCACTGCACTAATTAAAACTAATTGAATTGAATTGATGGTACCAAACCCCTAAATCACAGTGGCACCATCTCAGTCCTGCTCATCCCTGAAATGAGCCAAATCAAGTGTGCCATGTAATCAGATATGAAAAAGACAACACGCCAAAGAAGCTGCTCTCCCTTGTTTGCTGTTATTTCTGTGATTGTATTATCACATTTCCATCAAACTCTCAAATAATAGCATGGAGTAAAATAGCAGGGCGAGAGCGGTTTGAAGAAAAGTAAATGCAATTGCATGGTTGTGGCGATTCCTGTTATTGGGTAGAAAATGTCTCCTAGGGCTTATTTTGTCTTTGTCTTGAAATCGATACAACTTAAATTTACAAAAGTCAACTTTAAAAATGTGCTAAGAAGAATTTTCTGTAAACATAACCGTCTTCTTCTTCTTTTCCTTTCGGCTTTTCCCTTCAGGGGTCACCACAGCGAATCATCTGCCTCCATCTAACCCTATCCTCTGCCTCCTCTTCTCTCACACCAACTAACTTCATGTCCTCTTTCACTACATCCATAAATCTCCTCTTTGGTCTTCCTCTAGGCCTCCTGCCTGGCAGTTCCAACCTCAGCATCCTTCTACCGATATGTTCACTATCCCTCCTCTGTACATGTCCAGACCATCTCAGTCTGGCTTCTCTGACTTTATCTCCAAAACATCTAACATGTGCTGTCCCTCTGATGTACTCGTTCCTGATCCTTTCCATCCTTGTCACTCCCAAAGAGAACCTCAGCATTTTAGTCTCTGCTACCTCTAGCTCTGCCTCC
>VXCM01004196.1:531-45688 GCA_014773175.1 Lucifuga dentata
CAGAATGAACTGAAACCAATGGAGGTCTGGAAGGTAGGAAAAACATTTTTAATTCACCGTTCCAGCAGTATGCTTTGGTTAATGATTGTCAGTAACCTTACATGTATGAAAATTGAATATATTAGGCTCAAACATGCAAAATCGCTGGTATGGTCCTTTAAGTTTGTCATTTAAGCTAATGCTCCTCTCAAAAGACACCATAACTATGTTGTCTTTTGAATAAATAAATTTTTAAATAACAGCATTTTGACACCAGCAGTTGTCTTGAAATAGCATTAATATGACAGTTTGGCAAATATGGACCTAAGATTTATTTACTTGGAAGATTTATTAGCGTTTGATAACTTGGCTGAACGTGTAGATATCTGAATGCTTTGGTGATTTTGCATGAGTTTTATTAGATTTATTTTGTTTGTATTTATTCAGTTTAGCTGCATTTTTTTTTACTGTAAATTATTGTGATTTTAACTTTGCTTCCTTATTTTATTGTGTATCTGTACTTCAGCAACATTGAAAATATAAATATCAATCAGTATTGAAATGCTCTCACTGCACTGAAATATTTTATTCTGTGAGGAAAATGAAATTTCTGTGACTGAAAATGACTCAATAAGAGGGAGATTTTATAAATAACATATTGAAAAGTGAAATCAGAAATGTGACAGATTAAGATCCAGTTGAAAATATGCTCATTTTTTTGACTGCCATCATGTCAGTTTAGGAAACATCATCATCCAGAGACAGCATGGCGTCATTCCGCGTGTTTGAGTGCATTTGTGGAAAGCTGTCAGTCTGATTGGATCACAGCCATCCAGGATCTTTAATGGATCCGTGTTGGTGTTTGCTGTTATTCTGCAGCCGTCCACGAGTCTCAACCGTTTTCTCTCAGTGTGTCAGCCAGGCCCCGCTGCGACGGTGATTTCCCAAACACTGTTTGTGTCACAGTCGCTGGGATTGTCGTCCCTCCTCAGAAAGAGATGTGACTCTGTCCCAGCGCTCCCAATGGCTCTCCTGTTTTCTTCTCATCGCAGCACCGGCAATGGTCCTTACATGTTCCTCTTTGAGAAATCTTTTCTTTTCTTGGTCTTTTTTCCTGTGATGTGAACGTGGAGACGTGAAGACTTTGCGTCTCAGAGACTGTGATGGATGTCATGTTTTCTCTGGAGGTTTTGGGTTTATGACAGTCACTATCCATTTCACTGCATATCACCAGCACACAGCGTGCCGTTACATAACCGGCTTGTTGTTTTAGGCAGAATTGATTTATACACCTTTCTGTAATGGAATTTTTTTTTTGTTTTGTTTTGTTTGGGGCCTGTGCTTGTTTTCTGCTGTGACCTCGGGTTCTAATGCAGAGTGAGATGTTATCCCCAAACATAATGAAGTGCCTGCAACAGCCTGCAAACTGGCGACGTGTCTGCACCGACATTTGTTGTGGGTTTACCCCTCTGGCACAGAAAGCCACCGTAAGGAAAGGCTCATATGTCCCGTGGTTTGCAGGCAACATTAAGCACAGAACCACTTTTGCATAGCAAACATCCACCTGGAGCAGGTATCTGATGAAATGTCATTTTTCTTAAAACTGCTGCAACTATTTGTCAGTGGAGGATGAATTACATTGGCTCAAGTCGGCAGATCATTAATCTATCAAACAAACAAACAAGGAAATTTATGGCAAAGCTCTGGTGTAATTATTCTGACAATATGAGGCTCTAAATAATCATTAGCTGCAATAATGCAGTTAATGGGGCAAAAAAGGGCTAAAAATAAACAACGCTAGCATAAATGAGTGGGAAAAGATAACAAATGTCATTGCAAGATGCTTACAGACAGCTGAACTGCAAGATGCAATCAAACAGCATTCTACTGATTTTGGATCAAGATGATAAGAGTAAAAGATGTAAGTGAGGAGATCTAAGTAAGAACAGTTGTTATCAGTCACATGAGACCTGAATGACCTCTACAGTAAGAACTGGTGGCTTTATGCTATGCGAGGCAGTTTGCTAGCATGGATGGCTCCGCTTGCCCCCTTAAACATGAGCAGTGGGAAACTTATGCTGTTCTGGGTGGCCCGCTATGTTACTGAGTGGTACTCGTGGCAGTGCGGCCTACAGAGACACGCGCCGCCCGGATGCTCCAATTTGCCTGCACACAAAATTTAGCCAAATTTAACTTTGATCCATTTCAACTTTCCAATGCGATTGCATGGAATTACATTAGCAGCCAATGCAGCATTGGCAGTTCATGGTTACGTTTGAATGTTGTTAACACAACATTTGCAGCTAACAGTTAACTTTGCAGCTATTAGCTAACATAACATTTGTAGCTAATCATAGACTGAATGTAGCTAATCAAACATTTGCAGCTAACCATTAGCTTTTGATGTAGCTAAAGTAACATTTATAACTAATGGTTAGTTTGGATGGAGTTGACCAAACCTTTGCAGCTAACCATTAGCAACATCAAAAGCTAATGGCACTGCTTGGTGATGTATGTTGGTTCTTTGTTTGGTTTCAGCAGAGCATCCATGCGTAGGCATCGAGAAGAGCGATGCACAAATCTCGGTTTCTTAAGCACAAATCTACTGCTGCTCATGTTATTTGGAAAGATCGCCTTTATATTATGATGTTGCAAGATGACGAAGCCTCCATCCATAAGACACAGGAGGTCATATGCTATTGCCTTTGCACTCAGATTTCAAAGCAGTTGAACATTTATAGGAGATTTTGGATCAATGTGATTGATTAGCACTTTCCACAAGCATCGTTGAAACACCAAATGAGGGTTTATCTTTTAGAATAATGTCTTCATTCCTCCAGTAGAGTTCCAGAGAGTTGTACAATCTATGTTAAGATGCACTGAAATTGTTCTGGTGGTTCGAGGTGGCCAAACATTTTACTATCATACTTTCTGTTGATTTGTCACCCCTTTTACAATAATGTTATACTTCAAAATCTGCCACAGTGCAACAAATGCTAAACAAATGCTAAGACGGATATCTTGACATTCAGTGTGACATAAAATACTCATCAAACATGCCACATGTGGGCCATGTGTTCATGCTACCAGAGAATTAGTGTTATTTGAGTGTTCACCTGGTTTTTAATGTGCAAGAGAAAGTAATAAGTAATGGAGGCTGGGAGCCGGTGTTGGTGAGAAGTCGGGGTGGGAAGGTGTTACATGAGCGTTAGAGGGAGTCACAGTGGGTCAATTACAGAGCAGTGTGCTGATGAATATTCTCAGTATGCATGTGAGCCTGTGAAACAACAGTGTGTTGTTGGCTCGGTCTGTCTAGTTAAACTGCTGTTTCCCCCTTGCAGCCGCGTTCCTGCATGAAAACAAGGAGACCTGTACCTTCCCATCGACCCCATATATCTACTGCGGATTCTGCAGGCCGGCGGAGAATAAGCTGATGGAGTTGTCAGTCTTGACCACATCAGACTTGATATGTCTTGAATGCAGATGAGCCATTGACAAATTGCTTTTTGCCAGGAGGTTCACCCAGAGGTAAAAGCCTCAGGTTTACTCCTCAGCAGTAAGGGAGGGGGTGATTTATAAAGAGGCAAAGACGCGTCTTTGTCAGGCCTTTGGCATTGACAGGCGCTTCATCAGCTTCCAGACTGGGTTTCATGGTCAACTAGAAGGCACTGATGCGGCTACAAGGGATTGGCATCGATATTCACCACATTTACTTTCCTCTCTTAAAGCCGTGTGACTGGCAAACGCTTGGCACCAGACAGGAGAACTTACAAGTTAAGTCAAGTGAATCTGCTCCCTTCAAGAAATCGATGCTTCCGGCACATGAATTCTGCTCCTTGGATCAACACATTACACAAAACTTCACGTCTTTGCTAATGCATACTTGTATATCTGTTTTTGGGGAAAGTTTGTGAAAATATTCTTGGGAAGTAGCCTCAGGTAAGTAGTTTGTGATCTTAATCCTGCAAATCTGCCATGTCTGTAATTTGTAAAGTAAAAGTGGCACCACAAATCACCAGCCACGTTTGAAATATCACAAGTCATCTGATAATGTTGATCCCATGCAAATTAGCATGTTTCTTCAGCAACCTTCTCATTCGATAACCATGGGGTGGATATTTAAATGTGAATTTTGAGCTTTTTTTTTTTTTTTNTTTTTTTTTTTTTTTGGTAAAAATTGAGAATGCTCCTGAGGAACACAGAGACCAGTTTTTAAAGGACCGCACTGGTGGCTTTACATGTTTGAGCCCAATAAATACTTCCCACATACATAACCATAAAATAAGTCTTCTCCTGGAACTATATTCCCTAGCAGAGATATATTTTCTTCCATTAGCTCTGCATTGGATCAGTTAAATAAAGTGACTCTGACATAAAAATTTAACAGATGTCATGCTCACTGTGATGGATTACGTATCTCAAGCACATTTCAAGTCTCTACAAGTTGATTTTAATCTGGAAGGTAGGAAAAATTTTCTAATGGAATAGTAGTAGTATATTTGGAAAATTGTTGTCCATAATCTTACATGAATGCCAGTTGTATATATCAGGCTCAAACATGCAAAACCACTGCTATGCTCTTTTAAGACTTACCTTTGACTTGCAGAACAGTGACTTTGATCTGTAGTTCAAACTTAGATGTTCATAAATAATTAACTCTATAGAAGAGACTGAGGATGTGATATTTTAAACATGAAGCTTGCAGATTTCTAGTTGTTCGTGTTCATTTTTTTTTTTTTTGATTTATTGAGATTTGAAGAGGGACAGGAAGTGGTTTTGGGAGGGTCTGACAGCATATAATAACAGAGATTGAGGCGATATCCAGAGTGGTGTATTTATCACTTATCACGCATGCCTCCTGCTGGGAGTTTAGAGGGACCATCCCCAAACAATGGAAAAGGATATTAGACTCTATGTTAATGGAAGACTGTGGCTCATAATGAACAAAGGGGAAAATAATGATTACATTAATGGGCTGGGAGGAGGAGGGGGAATCGATGGGACCGCTTTTCATTCGGCTTTTTAGGGCCACAGAAGAGTGATGCAGCTCTCAGTAGACTGTTGTTAATGTGCCATCAGGGGCTCGTGCAAAGTTCCTGCAATGAATAATAAGTTTAATGATGTTTGCTCTCTGTGATGACACACCTATAGAGCTCGCTAAAACCACTTAGCATTAAACCACCACTCAGCTGCACGCACACAACCAACCACTTACACACCTCCTTTATTTTGTAATTCATAGTGGTGCGTTGGAATGCATTTCACTTTATAATATTTCCCTCAAAAATTGATTCTCTTTTCCTGCAAAATGGCAGATGATGATGAACATTTTCTCTCTTTCTTACTGAAAGCAGGCAGAGTCGGAATAAATGAGTTCTTATTTCATTCAAAGTGCTGTGAATTCCAAAGAATGTGACCTTTTTAATATGCCCTCCCATTCCACTGCTGCCTGATGGTCAGGCAGCTCTGAAAGGTAAAATGACAGGTGCCACAAAATGCCTCAGGTTTTATTGAAATCATAATTTCAATGAGAATGAGTGTGAGACCTCAAATGTCCTTTCCAATTTACATATCAAACATAAATTGATGAAATGATAATAACCAGTTATTAATGAGTACTTACATGCTATCTTTGAAAAGTTTAATTTGTTTTATCTGGGAATTATACATATATTCATTCAAATTCATAAAAGTTATTCTCATGTGACAACAGCACAAACTGGATTAAACTGTTTTCTGCACTGTATTAACTACATAAAAAAATTAGCTTGAGCCAAAGAACATTCACAGAGTACAAGGCTGCACCTCTAAGATTGTTTTAAATTAATGATACAAGATGTTTAGAAATTATTTATCCACATCTGGATGTGGATCTAAATACACAGTGCCAGACAGTCATGCTGATTGGCTGACGGTGACCATGATTTTCAGAGAATATTCCAATCCTGTCTGGGAACGTTAAAGGGAACATATTATGCAGACTTCCAGATTATTTTCGTTTCGGCTCCATATTGGAAACCTTTGCGACGTGTTCCTGTGCAGAAGCATCTATTCACCTCTACTCTCCCATGCTGCAGCACTGCTGTGCACACTGAGTGAAAATAGGCCATTATGTGTACTATCTCTTCAAGACCCTCTCCTGAAAAGCCTCAATTCTCATTTTATCTAATTTTATTAGACTTGTGACCATATAAATGGTATGAAGTACAAACAATACACATAATACATATGAAGGCAGGCAGTACAGGTGAAAAAAGAAAAACAACCTAAATCACTTAAACAAAATTAACAAAGTTTTCAAAAAGGCATCAAGTTTACAGATTATTTTTAAATTCTCTGACTGCAATAACAAACCAACTTAAACACAGATGGATACTTAACATAATACTTCAGTAAATACTTTTCTCTTGATTGCATTATTTCTATATTTGTGCATTCAAACAGTACATGATACTCATCCCCAACACAGTTTTCGTTGCATAATTTTTCTTTTCTAACCCAATATATCTTCCATTAATATTTGGAATTCTAGAATTTGCAAGTCTAAAGTCACAAGTTGCTTGTCTCTGCCTCCTATTCTGATTGGTCAGCTGCATCAGGGCTGAACAGATAAAAGGCCTAAACTGTGAAACACGGATGCTAGCTAAACGCTCTATAGCCTTGTACTTGTACTACCATAGCTGTACAAAAGCTACAAAAAGAGCACTTCCGCTTAACGTGTAAAGGAACCAGATGACCTGATAAACAAAAGATCCACAAATCTAACAAATAACCAGGACAGAGAAAATCCTGTCAAGTCCAACGCCATGATAACTTAGCTTTAACAACACAACTAAGACCTTCATGGAACATTTCCCGTTTCAGGGCTAGCAAGCTAACTGCTACTTCCTGTCTCTACCGTGGTGAAATCTGCAGGATGATGGAGGTGAAGGTGGTGAACAGGTTGGTGGTATTGCCACCTTTAGCGGTTCATGTCGATCGGTGTTTCCTGCAGACTGGGGTGTCTACCAACACCCTGTCTTTGTTACCAAAGCCAAAAAACTCCCACACTGGCAGCTAACTTTTATGATTTAAGAGGTGCTGGATTATTTACATGATATTATCATATGTGTATTATTAACATGATATTAATATGTCATTTTTTAATATCACAGTTATCATCAATACTGGTATATTGCAACACCCCTAGTTCAGATCTGCCTAAACAATTGGTACAGAGGGGAAAATGTCTGATTCAAGCATCTGATTTAACCGGACTAAACCATGCAAGTGTGAAAACAACTTGATTTAGTTGCTGTCTGCTGTTAATCCCTGTATTAAAAAGACCTTTGGGAGTTTGGGAATGACCTTCAATCCTGTGCTTTTTCCTCAGTGTGATGCTGATTATTTAAAAAAACAAAAATCAAAAATAAAAAGTTATTTTGCCAACATAACATTCCACACTGTAAGGTAAAGTTGCATTTTGAAAGTGAAATGATGGCGCTGCATCCGTGTGTCTTTCTTTAAAGGACAGCTCTGCATTTACACACTCATTCTTCCTTTTTGTGTTATCACTTCACGGGGGGAAAACATTTCTCCTTTTAAGCTGTCATGCACATTTCACAAGTTTTGCAAACCCAGGTGGTACACATGCCACACGTTACCTGAATATTTACCACCGCCGTTATCGCCCCTCAGCCTTCGCCCGGTTGATTTTCTAACTACATCAGCCGTAGCTGTTACAGCACATCCAGAAATTAATGAGCTGTCGGTCAGCTCAGCGGAAACGCGTTGCTGCTGTGGAGCCCTCAGTGATGCTGATGGAGGCTGTATAGGCAAATCAAAGCGAGTGTTTTCCTATACCACCCTCACCATGGTAACGGCTCACACTTTCCAGCAGTGGTTATTGGAGGAAAATGACAATGAAAGGGTCACCATAATTAACTTCATAGATGTGCTTACCATGCTGCTACTTCTATAGACTTCAGTGACCGCGGGCTGTAATTGGTCGTGGTGAAGGGTTGCTTATTATACGCTGATGTTTGAAGCTTAAAGAGGCGCCAAAGCTCTGTGTAAACATGTCATTACAAGATAATTAATTGATTCAGCTAATTTCAATTATATTGGGAAATGTGATTTGGCCGTTAAACAATTTCCCAAGTTGTTAAGTTATATTACAACGTCATTTCTGTTATAAGAGTAAACAACAAGGTTTTTTGATTGAAACCATGTGTGTTATGAACAAACAAACTGATATCAAGTATGTTAATCTTTCATTTACGACGGAATAAAAGATGTTTGTTCTAAAGATGACAAGACACCTATTTTTAGATTGAAAATCTTGATATTTCTGCCATTTTTAAAACCTTGTTTACTGTTTACAAAGTGAATATTAGGACTTGATCAACAATAGCTCACACAGCAATCTAGTGCGGAAACATTTTCTCGACTCATAATTTTTCATTTTCCCCCAAATTTTCTAGACTCAATCCATCATTTTGTTTTTCTATATTTTTCCATGCTTTTATTGTTTTATTATTAGATAATCAAGAACTGTATATAATTTTTCAGGAAAAGTTTATAGATTTATTTTTCTGAATTTTATCCCTTACTGATTAAAAAAAAAAAAANTTTTTTTTTTTTTTTTTTTTTTAGCCAAATGCTTTGAAAAGTAAAACTGCAAAAATAACTTCACACCTCAGAGGCTTAATATCTTAATTTCAGTGCAGTTTTAATTATGTTAAAATATACCCAGACTGAGTTTAGTATATTTGATAACAGTTTCTGTTAATAAAACAGCAGATTTCTACCCACAATTGTTGCATTTTCTACATTTTTCCCTCTTCCACTTTCCAGACGCCAGTTAGAACTGCTTTATGTGGGGTTCTGGCTTTACATGATCATTACTTACAAACAAAGCTATAGACAATGATGCTTTTCTTGGCCTTTCTCAGAGTGGTAAATCTGAGTATTGACTGGAGGAAAACAGGGCTGCTAATTATGTGGATGTCCAGTCTGTGCTGGTCTCTCAGCAGTCCATTAAATCCAGCCACTCCAGCACCATTTCTATTGACAGAGAATCGGCATTCTGCTGCTCAGAGACATCACGGTGTTACATGTAGCCAATGCTGAATCCTCGAACCAGTGCGGCTTTACATAAACTCCTCATCACATCCACCTCAAAGCTTCTCTGACAAGTGTTCGCTTACAAAATATGACAAACAAAGCACGGCTGCTTTTCTGCGTTTGGGAAACAGCAAGAAAATCGAAGAACATTCCATAATAATTCCTCTGCTTAGAGCCCATTAGCTACTTAAATCAGCTACACAAGCTAATAGACCCTTTCTTATGGTAATATTTTGACATATTGAGAAAATTTCATCATTGTTAGTAAATATCCTACTAAATAGAAGAAGTGTGGTGATGCAACATTTATTTGCCCTGAAGGTAATTTGTGGTAAGCTTAGTAAACGTCCCCCAAGACTGCAGCAGCAATGGAATTGAAGGTAATGAATGTTATTGCTACATATTCCACTTTTCATTTGACTAAGAAAGAACTAAGAAAGAATGTGCTATTTCTTCTTCTTGCACACACTTGCAAAAAAAAGAAAAAAAAAGAAATAGCTTTCTGATAATTACTTGCGGCGAGGACATTATATTTTCACCCAGAAATGCTGGTTGGTCTGTTTGTTGATTGGTTTGTTTGTGTATGATATGACTCATGGAAAGACATGAAATTTTGGTGCAGATGTGGAATCCGGGAGCAGATCCAGGAGTTTTTATAATTTCTTAACACTGTGAAAAAGAGCATTTTTGGACAAAGGATGTTTTTGGATATTTTTGTTAATTTCTTCAAAGGTAATCCACCAATCTCCAAATCAGGCATATTTATCCGCCAATAATTTGAGCCAAATTTGTATAGGATCAGGATCTGCTAGACTACAATACCTTCTTGCACAGTGACACATCAATGGAATTGCTGTACAGACAATTAGGGCTGGACGATATAAACGATATAAAGTTGCATTGCGATATTAAAAAAGCTTTGATATAAAAATGAGGACATCAATATAAAATCAATGGAAAATACAGCTTGAAAACAGTAAGTTAAAGACAGCTCAAACAGCCAATAGCTTGTCAGAACTGGAACAAACTAGCCAATCAGGTAGCAGTGTCATAATAACAGCCTGCCCACTTCCTCAAAGCAGCATCTTGCTAAATGCTGGTGAACACAGCAGAGCTCGTTGGTGAAGTGTGAGCGAAAGACAGACAAAGATGTCAGAAAGCGATGAAACCGCAGAGGAAAAAAACAAATCGGATGATGACGAAGAAAGTAAAGTAATGCTGACAAAGCACGGATGTACAGAAAAGTTATTTTACCATCTGAAGCGCTATCTTGCAGGGTCACACAGCAGCTACTTCAAACCCGTCCCCCAGGATGGAGACGCTCCACGCCAACAAACTAGCATACAGTCTGCTTTTTCTGCCATCGCACCATCCAACCAAAAAACAGACACACAAAGACATTTGTGCTGTAGCTACATGTTGTAGCTTTTTTTTTTTTTACTGGAAAAGATATGATGTTAATACAGACTGTTGACAAAGAGGGATTATTCAGTTCAGTTTCAGATATAATTGTTGGTTATTTTTTATGTTCAGAACAGGCATAAAGAAAATGTTAAAATAAATTTTAAGTTCAAGTGACCTGAAATGCAGCAGAATCTTTGCCATGATTTATATCGTGATATATACCAATATCGATCAATATAAAAATACATCATGATTTTTTTTTCATATCATCCAGCCCTACAGACAATAGGGCAAAAACATGCAAGAATCACATCAACTATGATGTCAAACATCAACTATGATGTTTATTATGATGGTTTCTTTCTTTTAAATTCAGTACATCATTAAAACAAGACTAAATTTGTCCAGATTTGTTCAGTCGTAGCAGGGGTGTGAGCTCTAATGAGTGTTGTTGTGCATAAAGGGGCAAGTATATATAAATATAACACATACCTTATCCATTATTTAGACTTTTAATTAATACTGTCATGACCATCACCACACTGGCAACATAACAAATCTAACAGGTCATGAAGATGAATTTACATATTGGAATAAAGCCATTCTTCAGGTTTGATATTCATTTGTAGTACCGGTTTACCACCATCTAACGCCAAGTTGCCTCCTGCATGCTAACATGCTCAGGCCATGTCTCGACCCCTTTTTCATTAAATCAGGTTCAAGCGGCTTTCAAAAATCCCACCTGGTCTGCCCTTCATAATGTAGACAACAGATGCACATGCATGTTTGACTTCTGATATCTGCGCTGCATGGAAATGCTTTGAGGTCTGCGCGGCTGCAGCCACATAAAGAGAGCGAGGTGAGACGTAAAATGCATGATCTGTGTAATCAGAGCGCGCGCGCACACTACAGATAAGGCTGTCTATGGAAAGGCAGACTCTGAGGATGTGTGGTAGTTTGACAAACAGCAGATATGCCCACATGATGGAAATATTGTCTACCATTTCTTTATAATATAATTTCAAAATCCAATTCCAGATAATGCAAGTTTGGGTCAGACACACACACACACACACACTCAGGTGTATCCAGGCAAATGTAGTCCGTCCATATGAATAAGAAGAGTCATGACGGCTGTGTAACTCGCTTTCTGCACTCAAACTCACAGAACTGTAATTCTTGTTCTTGCAAGCTTATGCATCTCATACATAGTCATAAACGCATTTCCTCCTGTTACTCTCCTGTGTCAGCTGTCAAAGTTCAAAGCCTTTGAAATATTTCCCATAGTCTCTTTGAAGAAATGTAAATTTTACATGCCCTGTTGATTTAAATGCAATCAGACAGAATATGGCTGCTGCTGCACAACAAAGGCAGAATTGCAATGTTCCAAGTAAATATAAACCTATAAAACGGAAGGAGCAGGTTTTAATTATTCCACTGAAATATTCATGATTTAGTAACACCTTGCATATTCTTCATTGCCAGTGGTGAAACCTGCAGCTTTTGGTTGTTGTTGTGTTGAGAGTTGAAAGTTCAAAGCTGAAAGCTGACAGCTTCGGTGTGACTCTTATTCCTCACAACTCCGCTGTTCTCCATGTTCAATCATCACAGCCCTCATTTGTCAGACTCTATTTCTATTGTAAATTTTGGGGTTAATATGGTGTGAAGTCATATCAACGTTGGTGTCGATAACATTTCAGTGACGTGCAGAACAAACACGCACACGGTGCAGGACCTCGAGGCTGCTGAACGCCCTTCATTAAACTGTCGGCCATCAAATCCTGGAGCGGCTACAAGACATCCTTGGCTGCTGTGTCCAAATATGTAATAAAGCGCAAGAGCACGATAAAAGCAGACATGCATGCACGCACACACATGTACATAGCAAAAACCCTCGTAAAAACCTTCAACTGACTGGCAGACACATATACACACTTTATAATCCCTGCCTCCTACCCTGTTTGTTGTTTTCTCTCCGTTTTGGGGGTTTAAATGGTTGGAGCCATGTTGACAACAGATGGGGGATGGAGGTGGGCGGATGGGTGGGGTGAGTGGATGGGTGGGGGGGCACAGCTGGTGTTCCCCTGTGCCACACAAGTAGTGCCAGTGGAGATGGATGTTGAACCCTAATGTATGCAGGCACACAAAAGGAATTACACTCACACCGGAAAAGGCGGAATGAGTTTTCGGAATCCTCCCCGGTGTCTTTCACTTTGCCGTTTGGAGGTTTTACATGGCTGAAGACTCGTAGATTAGCTTTCTGCTTTGTTCTGAATCTTGTTCACGGAGGAAAAGCATTAATGGAGCCTCGCTGCGAGACTCGAACACGTGACCTTTCTGTTATGGGAATGTCTCTCTTGCCACCCACTCCACCCTTGCCAGGATAGTGAAGTTGGGCTTCCAAATGAGTTGACGCCGGCACGTGCCAGCGCTGGCTGATGAACCCCCCTTGCTAAGTATCCAGGTGAATCACATCCTTTCCTGTGCACATGATGATCCAAGACCAGCTGGTGCCCCACAATGATGCCATTTCCTCTGGCCCGTCTCCCAGCCTGTTAGACGTGGATGAGGTTGGTGCAGGTTATTTGCACCTACAGCTTTGCCTAATCACAGCTGATGAGGCGCAGCACCCTTCCCTCCGAGCCCAGCTGCCTCCACCTACAGAGGGTGCCCAGTTGCTGTTAATCAGTTAATCGGCAGTGGGAGCGGACAGGGCAGGCTGACAGAGATTTAATGTGGCAGTATGTAAATGTGGGGAACAACAGATTAAACACAAGATGACATAAGGCATTAGCGGTAAACACCGAGAAGCAAGGCTGTTAAAGGGTTCAGGATGGTGTTTGTCAGAGCGTGGAGTCCATCTTTCAGCCTTAGAATGATCACAGCGGAACCATGATTCTCAAAATCAACACAAAGACACACTTTACTATGAGAAGCTATGAGAGGCTAACATGTTGTGGTAAATGTATTAAAGGACCACACCGCACATTTGCATGTTTGAGCCTAATATATTAAATTTTCATACATTACTGGCAATCATTTCCAAAGGATAAAACCGTATTTCAGTTTTCCTGATATTTTGCAAAATTTCTTAATCTTTCAAAATCCAATATTCAAGCGATATACCCACCTTAAAAATCAATGTTTCACCTGCTAGTAGTTATGCAAAATTATGAAGTCACGGTCGTTCAAATTTTTCGATAAACACAGGTTTTGTGGGACTATATTCCCCAGTGGAGACATACAATCACTCCGCAATTTTGATTGCACTTAAATGCTAAAATTAAGAAACTTCAAAAAAACCTGAACAGCCGTCTTGTTCACGATGATGGATTACCTATCCCAAGAACGTTTCAAGCATCAACAAGTTGATTTTATTAGCGTACCGGAATGAACTGAAACCAATGGCGGTGTGGAAGGTAGGAAAAACATTTTTAATTTACCATTCCAGTAGTATGCTTTGGGAAATGCTTGTCAGTAACGTTGCGTGTATGAAAATTGAATATATTAGGCTCAAACCTGCAAAATGGGTGGTATAGCCCTTTAAACTGGTAATTTTAAAGGAAGGTTTGGGGTTTTGCGATTGACTTCTACACAGTATTTTTTTCTTGGATTCTACTTAAAAAAAGGTAATTTTATTAACCTTTAGTTTGTTTTTCTTCACCATTATAAACAAGTGAATGGATTTCATCGACATAAACATATCTTGGATGGTCAGTATTTAGCAATGCTGCCTCACAGCATGGATGCTGTGGGTTTGACAGCATTTGAGACTTCAGATTCTGCTGAGAACCTGCATTTCACACATGCAGCATCTTTGGCTGTCGATGCACGAATCGCTCCAATGTGGATGCTGATGGTGTGTTGCAAAGGACAAAAAAGTAATCAAAGGATAATAACGGATAAAACTGGCATTCATTTTTGTTGCAGTGCACCTTTTCCCTCTTTCATTTACTGTCATTTATTCTTGCATAGTTTAACAAAAACAAAAAAACAAAAAAACTACAAAGCCAAAAACTCTTTGTCTTAGAACATCCTTCATAACGCTTCTGTTTTCCTGTCATCTTATTGTGGCCAAACCGAGCGTTTTTATATCAACGCACATATTTCATTTCACTCTGCTTACTGCCAATGATTTGACAGCCACCAGGACATAATCCCTTAAAAATAAATCATCTTACAAACTTTGTCATAACCCTGTTTCTTTATTTATCACATCTTGGCAGCAATTGATTTCCAGCCAGGTTTTACGTTGTAAAATTTGTTTCAAACTGAAAAAGCATGCTGATGGGAAAAATGTAATTACATAGAGCGTGCACTGCAAAGTTATGGAGAAAAACATGAGATTTCCAAAAAAAAAAAAAAAAANAAAAAAAAAAAAAAAAGAAAGAAAAGAAAAGAAAATGACACAAAGAAATAGTTTCCTCTGCTCTCGACTTGATCTCAACCCCTTTGAAGTTGCTTGGACTTGATTCCATCACACGGTTTTTGGCTTCTCCACAGGGTCCACAGCTGTGTGGAATCTAATGAGTCCTAAATATACTTTCTGCTATTCAACTTGTAAACTAATAGCAGCTAATAAATGTATTTCCATTATCATAGCAATATTTCTCCCCATGCTCACTTTGAAGATGACTTTGTGAAGCCACTCTAATCCGTAATGATTTCAGCAAAGCATGTTTTGTGTGAGAAATAACTATGAAAAGGGGATACAGAAGAACTCTTTGAAGCCTCACTGACTCAACATTTGGATTCAGACCAAAATAAAAGTGCTAAATTCTGATTTTTCTTTCTTTTTTTAATCTTCCCACCCCCCTCTCTCTTTGCAGCAACTTGAAATGGTGGCATGTTATCTGATAGCAATCCAGATTTTTCGCACACCCCTTGCAGTACACTTAGAGGCCCTTTCATGCTGCTCCAATCCACACATCCATGTTTTACATCTCACAAATGAGCCACCTTTCTCAAAGATGTTTTTATATTTAATATTTGACCTGTGATCCACGTGTCAGGTATGGATTTGCACAATCCTTTTTCTTGGAAGATAAAGACAATTTCTTAATGTCAAGAACTGTGTTAGTTGAAGACTGTTGACAGAAAAAAAAAGTATGACTCAGGAAGAAAGAGAACAAGGTGAATAGTTCAAACTCCTACAGCGAAATGTACGTTTTTGGCTAAGAATGAGCCAGAGGATAAATCATCATCCAGCATTTAACGCCTTCTGACATTTCTCTGAAGTCACTGGAGATATTAGAGATATAAAGGCAGAGAGCTCAAGATAGGATTTAAGATATAAAAACAAGACATTCTCTGAAACATAAGGCCTTTTCTTTTGTGCTCGTGATGCTTTAGATAATGTACAGAAACCATTCCATTTTAGGTAATTGGACTGGAGATTGGATCAGCATGAGGTTTTCATGTCTGACAGTCTGTCACTCTCATTAGTATTATTAATATTCACAGGGAGCAGACCTTGCAGAGAATTAATCTGACTTCAGTGCTGCCTTAAAAACTAGCTTGTGTGGGTGCATGTGATTACAAAAATAACATAAAATAAAATAAAAAAATTAACACACACACACACACACATATATATATATCCTAAGTGTCAATATCCTGAGCTTCTTGATGCATTTGATCCTCATCTGGCACCAGAAGAAACTGAAATTAAAGTAAATAGTAAATGTAACCTCAGGATTGAATGTCTGACCTTTATAGAGATGCAGATGTTCTTTTGGCTTCATCAAGTTGTGACTTCCAACATGCACAGATGCAGGATGGATGGATGGATGGATGGATAGTGTAGAGTTCACAACAGATACATTTATAGTATGCAGTTCGTGTAAATTACGGAGGCTTCAAAATTTCTACCTTCTCCAACCTCACAGACTCAACTGATATACAGGGATGCAAGTATGAACTGGTCAAACCTATCAAAAATGAATTATTTAAAACAGATGTTTATTAATTTTTAAAGCTGAATCAACAAAACATCAAAAACAAAACAAAAAAAAAAATGTAAATAAATAAACTATAAATAAAGTTATTACTTATACAAAATAGCCAAAGATTCCCATTAAAGAACCCCACATCTTTGGAGTATTTCCCAGAGATCATGAATGAATTTCCCCAAACTTGTTTTAAAGGACCATGCCACCCATTTAGCATGTTTGAGCCTAATATATTAAATTTTCATACTGACACTCATTTCCTAAAGAATAAAACTGTATTTCAATTTTCCTGATATTTTGCAAAAACTCTTAACGTTTCAAAATCAAATATTCAAGTGATACACCCACATTAAAAATCCAAGTTTCACCTGCTAATAGTTACGAATAATTATTAAGTCACAATCATTAAAATTTTTTAATAAATGCAGGTCTTCTTTTGGGACGATAGTCCCCAGTGGAGGCATACATTCACTCTGCGCTTTTTATTGTAAACACTAAAATTGCGAAACTTCGAAAAAAAAACCTGAATATACGTCTTGTTGGCGATGATGGATTACCTATCCTAAGCACGTTTCAGGTATCAACAAGTTGATTTTAATAGCGTGCCAGAATGAACTGAAACCAATGGCAGTCTGGAAGGTAGGNACAAGTTGATTTTAATAGCGTGCCAGAATGAACTGAAACCAATGGCAGTCTGGAAGGTAGGAAAAATATTTTTAATTCACCATTCCAGCAGGATGATTTGGGAAATGATTGTCAGTAATGTAACATGTATGAAAATTGAATATATTAGGCTCAAACCTGCAAANTGGGAAATGATTGTCAGTAATGTAACATGTATGAAAATTGAATATATTAGGCTCAAACCTGCAAAAATGGATGGTATAGTCCTTTAAATTATAGTGGAGAGTCCAATACCAGGCTGCATTTTTGGGTAATAAGTTTAAAATAATAAAAATGAGCTACTGTATTTCATTTGTTAAGTATCTCGCTCATACAGCTTCGGTGAATTGTTGGATAAAGCGGATTCAGTCTGTATTCTGTGAGCAGACAGGCTGTCTTTGTGACTTTGGAGCTATTTAAGGCAGCGGTTCAGGAGAAAACAGGGATTAAGAGGATAGATTGGTTTGTTTGGGCAGGTGAGAACAAAGGCGGCAACAAATAACCGTGCTGACACACCCGCAGCTCTCTGTCCTGACGTGTCATATCAAGTAATCAGTCATACTTGGAAAAGTGAGAATCGCACGGTATATTTATATTTATTTTTGATGTGGTGAGAAAGTAAATCAGATCAATGACAAAAGTGTATAGACTATACAAAACTGCAAACAAAGAAGAACTTTTCCAGGTGATTTTACACAAAAAAGTGGCACAGTCTTGATTCGAAGGAGTTTATGTTCCCATTGGATGCAAGAGCATCACATTAAACTAATTAATCATGGGAATGTTTTGGAACTTAATTGCCCGTCCCTGTACATCTGTGCCGTAAACTTGAAAAATCATTATATTTATGAGATTATGTCTTGCTAATTTCATTGGGTGGGCTGAGCTTGAACACACAGATAAGCTTAGCTCAGCAAACTGACAAAGAGGCAGATTATGGATGCTGCTGCTGCAGAGAAGGAAAAAAAGAAAGAAAGCATTGATGATTTATTGTTGTGGTATCAACAAGGCCAGGCTTGAGGTAAAGTTATTTACTCCACTCCATCCTCCTCTGTAGATCTAATTCTCTGTCATTCATATACGCTTCATTCCTGATGGGGATGTAATGGGATGCACTGCAAAAAACACAAAAAAATTAGCATTTTAACCAGTTATTTAATCTTGCAGTGAGTCCTAAAATCTTGGCAGAAGGCATCTGATGAGAGGAAGCGCTCTTTCCCGCTGACACGCCGCAGCTTCCTGTAAACGGAGGCGCGGCGTTATGACAGGCACCATTTTTCATAATTCTGCAGTTTGATTACAACGGCGTCATGATTGATGAAGCCCACCAGTTGACTTTTAACGCATCACGCAGGGGCTCTAGGTGCTGTGATAAGATGACGTGAGGAAGTGGGAAAATCCAAGTAACTTGCTGAAGTAGTACATCACGCACAAACACACAGAAGAAAAATCTCATCAGAACTCATTTATCATTTTGTCTTCAAACTCTGTATGTGTTCAATTCCAGGAGTTTCTTCCTGTGTGTGATAATGTGTGCACAGACACCTACTGGTAGTGAAGTGTCACTACAGGTAACCAAATTTAAATAAGTCACAAATTCAAATTTTCGCACTTTTGTCACCATTGTCAGCAGAATTTATGCTGCCGTAAATCCTTTGCATAATACTGCAATTTTAGATATAAAATGATCCAATGTTTTTTATGAGTTTTCTTTTCAAATCATTTTTTTTTTTTTTTTAAATCTTTCACAGTTTCAGCCATTCTAAATCAATGAACCTTCATGTTTTTCTCATCTATGTTTTTGTCAAGCCTTTTCTGCAGTTAAAAGCTCTGATTTAATGACTACACGAGGAAAAAAGTTTAGCCTCGAGCAGCTAAAGTAAAAGTATTTTTCTCAGGAGTTGGTGGAGATGAAGACAGAACTCAAAGGAGAGTGAATATCAGACTAATGCTGCGTTCGAGCTACCTCAGAACTCGGATTTTTCCGATTTCCTACTTGGAAAAATGCGTTGCAACGGCATTTTAAGTTGGAGCTCTGACTGGGAAACTTGAACCAAAATTATCTACTCCGACTTCATCAGTATGACGTCACTCAACATGGCAGCGCCCATGGAAGTGAGCTTTATGAATGGAAATGATCAGCTAACAGGCGAATAAAGTATTTTTTCTTGCAAGATACTGAAATAAAAATGTCAAAATATATCGCCAAGTTAACTATCTACAGTGTATAATAACTGTTTGATATGTTAGTGTAAATAATTTCAGAAAATTTACTTACCTGCACAAATGTTTAATACTATGATTAATATCTTTAACACAATCCAACCAAACAGTCCTGTAGTCTAACTTTACTTTAGTTAACATTTATTACTAAGTTAATTTAATCTTACAGTATTTGTTGGTGTTTAGCCATGCTTTTGTGTTACATGTTGGCTGGAATGGTTTGAGGTCAGAAGGCGGGAATTCTGGCTTCCCACTGTAACTGGAACGCAGCATTAGATTCATCAGACAGAAACTGTAAAGGGATGCTAATGTTCCTCCATGTCTGCTTAATTTGTAATTAGCCTTACAAGTATAACTTCAGTTTACAATGAAAACTATGTTGTGCCAGCAAACTGTTTTGTTGTTTATCTGCCATCAGCTGATCTATAATCTATGCACCACATTCATTTCTCTTTACTCTTTAAAGGACCTGTTCTGCTTTTTCTGGGCTTAGATGAGTCTGGACTGGTAGCAAAATCATTTTTTACATAATTTAAGGGCCATATGACCATGACCTTTGCTCTCCTTACAGCTGATTGTATGAGTGTGTGTGGTGTGTGTGTGTGTGTGATGGTGAGATTTAGATTTTTAGGGTTTTTCTATTGGAACACAAGCTACAGCTCTTGATAAGGACATCAGCTAAATGACCAAAAAATGCTCCCAAAAATTGGTGCAGAGGACCAATACTTTGAAGAGCATACAGGATACATTTGAAATGATATACTATATTAATACTGCATACATGTGTATAATTTATAGTAGACTGTGCCTGCAGCACTTCAACCTTACTCCCAAATGCAAGCAGAGCGCCTTTGGCTATGCATGAGAATATCAGTGTCAACAGTGTTCAGTCACCCTGCTGGAGCTTATCACCGTGCCCCTTTTCCCATTGCCACCTTATCACAAATAATTATCTTTATTCTTGGGGCCCTCATGCTCAGGTTTTTTTTTTTTTATTTCCCACTATAACCTGTTATTGCATGTTGACTGGCACGCAGGATTTATGTCATTTATCGCCCTTCTAACATGCAACCCAATATGGTTTATTTCTCAATCTCTCTACACCCTGGTGATCCCTGCCTCCGTTATCGAGCCCCCCGGCCGCTCTAAAGATACCGCAGGACGCCGGCTGCCACTGTGCTTCAAAGGCTAAGACGCTGAGGGAGACGTCTCCTTTGTTACTCTCGATCTGCTCCTTCACCACCAGGCCTTTTAATTCACTCTAGCGGGTAGTCAGAGAGAAAATAATGGCTTTATGTTTACCTGTGCACCATTTCTCTCCACTGTTTGCTTTAGCCTTTGACAAATCAAGAGATAATGCTAATATTTAACTTTTTCTACATGTAGCTTTTTTTTATGTTATTAATAATCAGAATCTTTGTCTGACTGTCTGTGGCATCAATATCTCTAGAACCCAGCACTGTATGAAATTGATATTTGGCAGGTTATTGCTCAGGATCCAAGGACGTACAGTGTCACGTGTGAAGTTGTTTGGATGAGCGGTTCTCGAAATTGAGCTGTGCGGTAAAAAGTAGTCCAAGCGGCAGGATATGCTCCGGGTGTGGCAGAATATGCTCCAGTCCAGTGGCACAGTCTCAACCCGACCCCGTACAGCAAACAAAGCCAGCTCACGAAGACGTGCAGAACAAAATTATGGCAGGCTGCAGCACACACCATAAATAGGCACTGCACTATAAGAGATAAATCAGAAGAAATATGATTAATTTAAACAACTCAGCCAACTGGGACTTTAAATAACAATAATAGCCATCATTTTGGACCGTAAATCAGAGCATACTAGCAGGGCGCCCTGCAGAGGATTTTTACCAGGAGGTGCAAAAAGACTTATTCTTTTTGTGCAGATCTACCCAGTTTTGTACAAGAAACAATTACAGCTTCCTGACAAATTAAATCAAGTAATCTTAAATATCTTCTGAATCTCTCTTCATCTATCCTCACTTCTTGAATTGAATTAGCAGATGGAATTCTCCCTCTGTAATTTGCGCTCCTGCAAATTGGACCAAAGCCACATGCATGTGTGTGCCTGCCTTTCTTGTCGGTTCTTTAAATGAGCAAAATATCATCCTCAACATTGCATCGTCCAATACTGAATTATGTAGCACCAAATTATCATGGTAAAGTTTCTGTTTCTGCCATCGTTGTTCACAATCAGGACATCATAGACACTCAGAACACTGTTTTGTGTATTCACACAGGCACAGCTGCATCTTCTGCCTATCATCTACCTTTATTTTTACTGCTTAATTCTTTTGTGTTCATTTTACTAGTTAGTTTTATTTTTTTTATCATTTTGTTTTACATCTTTTTATATCTTTTGATGTCTTGATATTGTTGTTTATACCTCCACTGTGTGGAATTGTATGTCACTGTAAAAGTCATTTTGCTCACCACAGTCTGTATAAAGTCCAGAAAAAGCATTTCACTGCATGTTATTCTAGTAAAACTGTATGTGACAAATAAAACTCTTGAATCTTGAAGAATCCTTTCATGAAAAAGCAAATTTGTGTATTTAAGAATTCGTTTTATTATTACTTGTAAGTAAACTGCAATTGTTAACCATCTTGTTTTAATTAAACCACATATTTAAAAGCTGTTATGTTAATATGAAACTTTATTGTGTTATTTTACTTTGCTAATGGATGTGTTTTACATGAACAGGATAATAACATGATTAGCTAATTGTTACTTGCATATAATTATGTTAATGGCTTATTATGTTAATGGCTGTAATTACAGCTTTTTTTTTTTTATCTCGGTTGAAACCAAACTGTCCATACCCATTGACTGGTGCNTGTAATTACAGCTTTTTTTTTTTTATCTCGGTTGAAACCAAACTGTCCATACCCATTGACTGGTGCTGTGAGACGACGCTCAGGAGTTGTGCGTCTCAAACAAAAGAGACACAAAAGAAGCGAGGACCTTTTTCTTTACCTGGCAGATCCTGTAGATATGAACGGTTTGACATATCTCTTCCTTTCACGCCTGACAAAAAGCTGTCCAGGAAGCGTACCATTACTATTGTCAAATTGCAACAGCAGTTTATAGCTCAATAATGCAGTCATCACTCATGCTGTCACTGACCATCACGTGTTTCACGTTTCCCGGAGTTTGACGCTGATTTATTCCGTCGCCCTCTTGCTGCAGAGAGGACGACACTCCAAACTGTCCTCTGCCAATATCGGATTTTTTTTTTTTGTTTTTTTTTGCGTTGTTTTTCAAAACTTCCATTGTTTTTTCCTCTAGCTCATTCTCATAAATCTCTTTTATTACAGTTAGTCTCATCGTCAGTCTGACTCCAGCCTGTTTTGACCCATCCCGAAATGCCATTCAGCGGCGCAGGAACAGCCTTGCATCCTTATATCAACTGTACAGTCCAGGACTTTGCTGTAACCGTCTGTGGTGGAATACCCATAAATAACGTGTGAGAAAAGGCTGCTGGGGACACTCCTCGGCCTGCTCGTTTGACCTTTTGACAAAAAGAAACTCGACAAAAACAAACAACTCCCCTTGACACAAGGACGCAATCTAATTTAGTGCGGAGAGGCTGAAACAAGGCTTTCCATTTCAGAGTCTGATTCCAGCTCAACACACCACATCAGGACCCACACACAGAGCCTGAAAAGAAATCAATGGCAAAAGGGTTTTACAGCCTAACCATAATTGGGCTCATAGTCTGGACCCACTGTGGTCTTTGGAAGTTTTGTAAATACCAACAGAGAATGACAATCTCAGCAAAATAGCTTGTGTTGGTCTCAATGTGGCTCATTGATTTTCTGTTTTATTATTTATTTAGTCTTTTGTGCACGCCGTGGTGACTTCATCAAGATTTAAATGAGGAAGAGAAGCCTTAGTACACGAAAACATCACGCTGTTTGAAGAAGGGAAGATTATCATATTATTTTTTACATTTTAAAGCTTGGGGCGAAGGCTCTTTCCTACAGCTACTTACAGTCAGCGCAACAGCTGAATAAGCAAATTTCTGGATGTAACAAGAACTGCTCTGACCCAGAATGATTATATGTGATATGGTGCTGTGCAAAGAAGTAAGAGCCAGGATAAAAAGGCAGAAAAGAATTCTTTTTCACTGTCTTATAATATCTAGCTCTAAAAGCACACAAAGCTGAGCGTGGGATGCTTAGCTGATGGACTGGATCTGGATATATGCAGATTGCCACGTCCTTATTTTCTTTTAGGGTATATTTTTTAAGCCTTTGCAATGCTTTAATGTGCAAAAAAGACATTGATCTGCTTGTCTGCCTTGCTGCAACACCGCTGTGCACACTGAGTGAAAACAGGCAGTTTTGGATACTGTCTCTTTAAGGCCTGCTCCAGATTGGCCAGCTGTGTCAGGCCTGAACTGGTGATCCACAGATACTGTCCAAATGCTTGATCACTAATGTGTGCATCTGGAAACTCATGTGTTGCAGGTTGTCAACAACATATTAAAGAAGTAAAGGACCAATCAAAGAGCAGCACAGTGGTTAGCATGGTGCCTCATAGTGAGAAGGTCCCGGGTTTGAGTCTGGCTGGGTCCTTTCTGCATGGAGTTTGCATGTTCTCCCTGTGTCAACATGGGTTCCATGTGGGTGCTCCGTCTTCCTCCCAACTCCAAAGACATGCAGGTCAGGGAATTGGAAACTCTAAATTGACCATAAGTGTGAATGAGTTTGTCTGTCTCTCTGTGTCAGCCTGTGATAAACTGGCGACCTGTCCAGGTGAATCCTGCCTCTCGTCCAATGATTGCGAGGACATGCTCCAGCCCCCATGACCCTTAACAGGACAAACGGATATAGAAAATGGATGGATGGATGACCAACCAAAAACGAAGTGTTCAGGGCAGTTCAGGATGTATGGGTTTGTCTTCCTGGATGCATTTCTATAGCTGTCAAACTCAAGTTTTGACAGTCAGTA
Source organism: Lucifuga dentata (assembly GCA_014773175.1). NCBI lineage: Eukaryota > Metazoa > Chordata > Actinopteri > Ophidiiformes > Bythitidae > Lucifuga > Lucifuga dentata. Next base: position 24,828 of record VXCM01004196.1, read on the forward strand.
ATTTTTAACTTATGAAACTTTTTTTTACCGTTGATACTCATTTTCTTTTTTTCTTAGGTATAATTTTTAAATCAGGCCTTTTGGTTGCAATGAAGGGGCAGTGGTGGCCTAAAGGCTAGAGAAGCGAGCTCGTGATCGAAGAGTCGCCGGTTCAATCCCTGAACTGGCAGGAGAAATCTGGGTTGGGGAGGTGAATGAGTAGCACCTGCTCCTCCCTAATTATCACCACTGAGGTGCCCTTGAGCAAGGCACCTAACCCCCAAATGCTCCAGTGGAGCTGCTCAGTGGCAGCAGAGAAGTCTGTGGTTGTACGGGGCAGCTTCCAAATGTGTGTGTGTGTGAGCAGGGCGTTCCTGGAAAAGAGCATTTGATGCTCAGTGTAATAACCCTGAATAAATAAAGATAAAAAAACATAACACCTTTCCATTGTGGCACTAGTACTCATTTGGACGATCAGTCATTTACTGGGGAACTGTAATGACAGGACATACATATGTCACAATTTTAGCCATAAAATAGTCCGCAAAATATGGCTGAGAATTTGAATCTTTTATGTGTGAAAACTATACATGTGACTACAGAACCCAACATCAGAGTTTCATTTGGGAAATTGGGCGAATCTACAGCGTTTCAATAAATGGTGGAGGGATAATCCCATCCACAGCTCCACTTTGTGCTTTATGTCTATTTTTAGGCTGAAGAGAGAAAAAAGATTGGTTTGATTTTCTGTGCATTTACTTTAAATGCACTGCTCTTTATGTGTCTGCAGAGCCTCGTACAGTCATCAACATTATTTATTTATGCTACATGCAACTGTGAAAACCTGGAGTGATGATGATAAATATGCTCTGTAAGCAAGCTGCAAGTTAAATCTTTATTATTACAGGATTTTCCTCCTTTTCCACTAAGCCCTATTTATTAAACAATGCGTAAACAAAACTGCAAAAGGCTACACATGCTACATCAGTGTTTTAAGCTTAAATTTAATGGAGTGCTAACCTTAATGAAGGGACATCGATGAAAACAGTCCATAATCCTAATTCAAATTTTGCATCCTTTGTTCACAATTTTATTACTGTAATGTAAATTTAACAAATTCTGCATATTTAAACAGATCCCTGGACTTGCTGATGAGCACTGTGTGTCTTTAATATTGTAAAACTTGATGAATGCTGGTGTAAAAATCTGTTTTTCTCTCTTGGCCTTTGCAGAAAGCTTGCAATTCTTGCAAGGGGCTTAAAGGCCAGTATTTCTAATCTGTGGTCCACCCTTAAGGCTAGGATTGTATTTGATTCTCACTATGCATACACTTGTGCACAGTTTCTAGGCAAGCAGACTCACTGAGCACTAAATATTACATCAACTAGAGGCAATGTGGCTGATACATGATTCCTGGAAACAAAATACCTTAAAATTTTTGATTTGCTCATTCATGACAAATTCACACCAGCTATTTGTTGAGCTGCGACACCTTATATATATCGCAAATCACTGCATCTTATGAAGATTTCGCCATTATTTCTCAAGGATGTGCACAAGTTATGCTATAACATCAAACCCGCCTTCATATGAGACCGACTTTTATTTCATCCTGCTGACTCCGCCCCCCGGCTATTATTAGATACCGGCTATTATTTGAATACCAGCTTTTAATAGAGAATTTACAGTACATTACTCGTTCTCTTTTGGTTTTTGCTGATTACTACCAAAAACTTGCCATTTATTTACCAAAGAAACTTTTCATTTTTAGTTTATAGTAAATGAGGACATGTAGAGGTGAAACTGGCAGATTCCAGTATAAGACATTAAAAATAAAATTGGAAAGAATTACAAATCACACCAATAAGTACTCAGAGTTCTTCAAAGAAATTAAAAAAAAAAAAAGCTCAAACTTGAGTGTTTTTGGCAGATGAGCCATCATTGTATTCCTAAATCTACCAGATTTTTCAATTACAGTAATTTGACTGAAATTGTACTTAGCTGGAAGATACAAGTAAATAAGTAACCAGAAATTATAAGGATACAGCCATATTTACCACTGAAAATAAAGCATTAGAGTATAAAGTATTTAGATCAGTGAATTCTGCTCTCTGCTTTATTTATTTATTCTTCAGTAAAGTCTCTGCAACATGGCTTCCAGATGGCGCGCAGAAAAGTTTTTACTGGCCGACTTGTTCAGAAACTGATCCAGTGCTTTGCCGTCAATCTGTAATTACTGTCACCACAATTTCCTGGTTGCTTAATTAAATATTTATGAAAGCTTGCTCCTTTTTTTTTGTGGAATCACTATAACAAACACAAATTTATAATTACTTGGCTCGTGGCGGCTCCAGTGATCACGCCAGTCATTTGTTTTTCTTCAGTCGTGATCTATTTTTCATCTCATATGATGCATATGGAAAATAGACATATGTGGTATATGTCATAATGAGCAGAGACCTCCAGTGTTACTCAAGGAAAAATTGATCAGCATTTCAACTGTTCTACATCACAGTCACCCTGCAGACAACCAGCCTAATGAATGCATCATCAATAATCCTCTCTGCTGTAATTACTCATAACCTTTCCACTGTTAACAGGCACCACTTTAACTACATTAACAGTAGTATAGATTGGGGAAAAAATATACCTCTCACAATTGATCAGTTCTTAAAAAAACAAATTACAGGAAAAACAACACATAGATTTTAATCCAGCCGCAGCACGAGAAGTCGCATTTGATCCGTTAGTCACTTTAAAGATCTGGAGCCTATTGACTGTTACTTGCTGCTGTTTACCTTCATATATGCATTATTCCTATAGATCCTATAGAGAGACTGTAAAGATCTGAAAGAAACACCACAGATTTAAAATAAATATAAAATTGCTGTTTAAAGTCGGAGATTTCTAACGTGATAATCAGATTTAATTTTGTTTCCACACTAGTATTTGACATTAAACTGTTTTTGCTGTTGTTCTAACATTACTTTTGACACTCAGGCTGTATTATTCAACAACAGCAGAGATTACATGTTGTTTTTGCAAAGAAGCTGCTGGTTAAATAAGTGATTACATGTGACAAGGTGTCCTGATAAAGGAAAACAATGAGTCAAAGAAAATTAAGGCGTTGCAAATTAAGGCGTCGGTTAGCATTGCTCTCTCTGTTCTAGGGCTAAATGATATAAACAATATATAATCGTATTGCAATATAAAAAAATCTTTAATATAAAAATGAGGGTGTCAATATAAAGTCAATAGAAAATAGTGCTTGAATACAAGAAGTTAATGACAGCTCAAACAATCAATGATTTGTCAGAAACTGGAACAAACTAGCCAATCAGTTGGCAGTGTCATAATAAAGCCCACTCACTTCCTCAAAGCAGCACTTAGTTAAATGGCAAATATGCCGCAGCCCGTGTGGTGATATGTGAGCGAAAGTCAGACAAAGATGTCAGAAAGCTACGACAGCATATTAGGACCATATAAGATGAGGGGAAAAAAGAAAAAAAAAATGAGGGAGCATTATTTTGAGTTTTTAAAGTCACAAATATGCCAGTTTATTTTTTATGTTCAGAACACGCATAAAGAAAATATTAAAATAAATCTTAAGTTCAAGTGACTTGAAATGCAGCAGAATCTTTGTCATGATTTATATTGTGATATNAATCTTAAGTTCAAGTGACTTGAAATGCAGCAGAATCTTTGTCATGATTTATATTGTGATATATATCAATATTGATCAATATACAAAAATATATCGTGATAATAAAAAAAATGTTCATATTGTCCAGCCCTACTCTGTTTAATATTTAGTTGTTCTCTAAAATATACAAGATGATGATGATGCAGAGTTTTGTTTGTTTGGTCGGTATTTTCTGTGTTTAACTGATCATTTTTGTGACAAACGGCACCAAAGGAATTAACAAATTCCTTTAACAGTGAAATATACGTGTTTAGATAAGTTTTATTAAGAGAAAACCAAAGTTTCAACAATGCTGCCTTCCTCCTGGTTTACTAACAACTTGTCACAAATTGTATATATGCTGCAGGTATTACAATTACTTAGGTGGAAGTAATCAGGTTAAGGTTCACATAGAAATGAAGCACACAGAATCAAACCATAGACATACAGTATCCTCCACAAATACTGGCAACTTTGGTAAATAATGGGCAGTGAAAAAAAAAGTCTTTGTTTATCCTCTTGATCTTTCATTAAAAATATTAACAAAAATATAACCTTTAATTAAGGTAAAATCATTGAAAGCAAAAAGAAATTCTTATCACAAAACAAGTATTTTTTTCAAATGGCTTTGTGGCGTCCGTTCGTAGCTTTTGGACACTTCCTGACCTAAACTAACTGACGTGCTGAGATCCAACATGGTGAGTTTTGAATCGGGTGGACTGTCATCGGAGGATTTCCTGGCATGTTTGCTGCCTGTACTGGCACAGTTAAAGATGCCAAATTGGAGATACATACATGTCCTACTTGTACATGCAGCAGTAATGAGGCCTGATATGAACAGAGGTTTTTTGGTGAAATCTGAAGACGCATTTACTACCCGCTGTTCAGGACGAGAGTCATTAAAGGGAACATGTTATGTGTTTTCTCATATTCCGTCATGTTTATACTGTAAAATAGTACAAGTTTGTCAAAATATTAGCATTTGAGGTTTAATACCTATAGAAATGCATCCAATAAGACACCCATAGGTCCCAAACTGCCCTGAAAGCTTCATTTTGGATTTGTTCTTTACTTCTGTAACATGTTGACATCAACATGTAACATATCTGAATTTATTCTTGCACACACCTGCCAAACATGAGGCCAGTGAGCAAGCGTTTGGCTAACTAACATTCATGTTTTGCAGTTGTTATGACCCGGTCTAGAGGAACCAGGCCATAACACAAAAATGAGATTCCCCACACGTCCCACTCCCATGGAAGGCTGTATAACTAAAGTGCAGCAGTATTTATTTAAACTCAGGGTGAACGATGCCAAATATAAAAAACAATCTAAATGTCCCTAAAACTTCCCTAAACCAAAATAAAAAGGGAACTCAAATACACAAGTCTAACCTGATCTCCTAAAAAAAAAAAANAAAAAAAAAAAAAAAAAAAAACAGGAGAAAACCAAGTGCACAAAAGAAAACAGGCTTCTCACCCCTACATAAGCTGCTACCGTTTACAAATATATACAATACCGTTTAGGTCAACACACACACAAATCACTATAATCTAAGCACAAACAGAGCAGAATAGCTAGCACTACAATCAGAGCTGTCAGAATAACACAAGCACAAAAACACAGCGGCGTTCACTGGGAGTGAATGAGGAAGGAAACCCGACGGTAGGTAGCTGTCAGCTGGGCTCTGAATCCCAGGGCGATCTGCACCAGCCAATCAGCGTAAGAGACGTCATCCAACCGCGGGTTCCAGCAACCAATTAGCTTAAGAGATGTCCTTCCAAATGACTCAATCAAGAACGTTACCTGCATGCACACACACAGGCACATACACACGTACACAGACACACAACTAGCCCGCTACAGGTCAGTGTAGAAGAGAGAGCAAGAGCGACCAAAACAAGAGAGAGAAAGAGTCACCAATACAACTGTACAAACAATTATAATCAAATACAGGGTCGCACAGGGCCGTAACACAGTCCACAGGTGTTGCTGGCTCACGCTTGAAGCCACTGGCCAGTCAGAACAGAGAAGGCTTTGTGGGAGGTGACCTTAAAGAGACAGTGCTTAAAACAGCCTGTTTTCACTCAGTGTGCTGCCGGAAGGGAGCGTACAAATAGATCAATGCATTTTTTCCACATAGAAGCATTGCAAAGGTTTTAATGTAGAGCCCTACATGAAAATTACAACATGTGAATCTGTGTAATTTGTCTCCTTAAAGGCCTCTGCATCTCTTCCTTAACCTGTTACAAATCCCAGCGCTCATTATCGTTCCCACCTGTTTGACTTCCTGCTGAGGACACGTCGCTTTATTGAGCACAATGAGCCAACCTACTACAGCAAACAAAATCATACAGAGAGGTAACCATGCGTAGCTATGATGGGTTTTTTTTTTCTCCCCCTTTGGTGATTCTGCTGCAGCTTTCCCTTCTTCTTTTTTTTTTTTAACATAACAAGATAATTCATCTTTGGCCATGTAGAATGTGGTGCGTATGGAAGACAGAGATTTTTTTTTGTAAACCACCAGTGAAGTATGAAATAAAGCATCAGCTCCTCGGAGTGAACGACTTTGTTCTGAACGCTCAGATTATCGCCGCCCTGTCTTGACAGAAATACAATTTGTTTTCTGTCTGCAAAAGTTTAAAAAAAACACACAAGGGTGAGCAAGAAGTTGCTGGCTTATTAGAATGCAAATGTGCTCTGGAGCTGAGGTTTTGCATGCTGTCATCAGTAGCCATCGCAGGGAGAGTCACCACTCTGACTCATTCAGGGAAACATGACATTTAGGAGATAATCGGTCTGTCTTCTTGCAATTGTTCATCAACTTTTCCGCAGCATGAAGCCCTATTACAGTTATTCATAACTGCATAACTGAAGAGCAGGCCCTGGCTTATTTCTGAGGTTAAATTAAAGGTGATATGAGTCTGTGATAGAAATCTGTATCAAAGCAGCAGTTTAGGTTGCAGATGCAGAGTATGTATCATCTGATGGTTCCATGCTCTCCTTCTATTTTGAAACGAGGAAGTAGATCATACAGTAGTATGTTGGCTCATCATAATGACTCATCTGGATATGTTCGTGCAGGCATGAACACAATAAGGAGGTATGACACATGGTCGCACCATCTCTGCTCATGTGCACGAGGGACTTTTCAATAGATTCTGTGGTAAATTTAGTTCACCATTGTGTCAAACACATTTCCAGGTTGGTTTTTCAGCACAGCTGGAAAGTGTGACTTACTTTCCCATCACAGGGTGTGTGTCTGAGAGAGAGAGAGAGAGAGAGAGAGAGAGAGAGAGAGAGAGAGAGAGAGCTCTATAGTCTGAAAATTATAAATTATATCCCAGACTGTTTGTGCTGCATAATTTAGCTCCATCTGTGAAAAAATGTGGCGCTAGAGGAGAAGAAAGGCATGAGGTTCTGGTCTCCTCTCTTCTGTGTGCTGCTCTCCTTATTAAAGCTTGGTGGTAAACAGCAGTATTATCTAACAGCACAATACAGGCTGTTAAAGAAAGGAGAGGTTCTGGAGATTCAAAACGTCATTGGATACAGTTTTGCCTTTCTCCATCACGAACTGATAATGCTTCCAACTTTCAGGTTCAGACAAATCAAGTCAATTAAAATTTCACACTTTCAGAACCATTTCATATAACATCTTCCATTCCTCCATGTATTTTCCATCACTTCACCTGAACCAGATCATGAAAGCAACAAGCTAAGGAAATTATCCCATATACTGTACCCCTTTCCTGAACCACTTCCTGGGGGATCCAGAGGCATTCCCACGACAAATTCCCAGCCCCTCCATCTTAGTCTTGGTCTGCTCCATGGTCTCCTTCAAGTTGGACATGCTTACAATATGGCGTCCAGAATCGTATCATGATTAGATGTCCGAACCATATCAGCTGGCTCCCTCTTGAGGCAAGGAGCCGTGGTTCTACTCGGAGTTCCCTCCTGATGTCCAAGCTCCTCACCTCGACCCTTAAGAGTCAATCCCAACACCTTATGCTGTAGATGTTCAAAATGTGAGAAATTCCAACATTCAGCATCAGGTTTATTTATGTGGGGATTTTTGATTTACTTATCAACCAATAATCATCAGGCCACACACAGCTGAACACTTCATTGTTTTGGCAGCATTGATAAGTAGAAAAACAAATAAAGCCTGTCCCAGTATCCCTAATTGGTAAGTAGTTAAGTGCCTGTTAAGACTGTGGAGGATTTTCAGTGGGACACACTTGGTTAATGAGGTCACCATGTCACTCCCACACACAGAATAAAAAGAAACAGATACACATTCATTATGGCTAAAGTCATCATTTGATAAAGTCATTATTTGGAGTTATTGAGGAGAAGTAGTGCTGTTCATAAATAAAAGAGACAGAACCTAATAATATTCTCGCTCCACAGTTTCTCTGGAGCTTTACAGAAGGAATGATTTAAAAAAATCACTACTAAATAATAGAAGAAAGTTCCAAAGTTGATGGCTGCTTCACATTGTGATTAGAAACACACCTCTTTATCCAACAGGTCACGTGTTTGACCCTGTCAAGTCGCCATCAGCGGTAACTGAGCAAGATGCTGAGTCCAGACCAGCTCGGTTCTTTGAAGTCATTGTGGAAGAATGTCAGCAAAATACTTCAAATGTACAGTAAATGGAAAATTAATCCACCACATTTACAATTTCCCGCCTATTGGATTCTAATTACTTCTCCATGTATATAACCTCTTTATAAACAGCAGAATTGTGATGTTGAGCTCTGATAGCTGTACTAATTGCAGTGGACTCAATCCTCTCCACCTTTAGTGAGTTGTGTATAAAGGCCAGGACTGACGTGAGGGTTGAAGCTCAGTTAATGAGGGTTTGTGGGGTAGCAGCAGGACCGTAGCCAATGTTGCATTTGGGCGCCTCCCCTCCGTCGGCCTCAGCTCATTACTGCAGAGGAGAGGAGGTGACAGTGGCTCTGTGACCCCAATGCTCCAATTTATTACCCTGCATCCTGTATCCTCCCTCCCCCAGGAGCACGGGACTTTCACAGATTCAAGGTGACGGTGAGGGATAGAAAATGGGGAAGGGAGAGAATGGCACAATGGGATGGGGGGGGAGGGTATTAGTGGGGAAATGAGGATGTATGACATCCAAGGGAGGAGTCATTCTTTATTGAGGGATGCAATTAAGAAACACCCTTAATCTGTGATCCAGTTCTAAAACATCACCACTGAATTAATGTCATGCAAGTCTTGTAAGGACAGAGGACATCACTTTTCAACTCGATCTCCTGAGAATTACAGTTTTCATACAACCAGCTTCCATCTATCCATCCATTCTCTTTACTCACTTATCCTGAGCATAATTGTGGGGGAGCTGGAGCCTCCATCCCAGCATGCACTGGACAACAGGCAATGTATAACCTGGAAAGGTCATCAGTCCATCACAAGACACACACACACACACACACACAGAGGATACTCACAGGAAAGGGAAAGTTAGAGTTTATACTTCATCTACAGACATGTCTTTGGAGTGTGGGAAGAGACTGGAGCACCCAGAGGAACCTCACAAAAGACTCAAAATTCCACCCATATTGACAAAATACTCATCTTACCACATTGCATCAATACAATATACTTGTGGTAAGTAAAATGCGATTAAGATTAGGGTTAGGTGGTTACTTGAAGTATGATTAAAGCTGCAATTCTTGACTTATTTGGCAATTGAAAATTTTCAAAACAAGGTGACTGACACATAGTCCTGACAGATTTTGGGTATTTTGTTGGCAAATGGTTGCTTTCTAACAAATTTAACAGACATAGAGAACAATATTAGCACTACACTAGTCCTCTTTTTGTCCTCATGATGACTTTAAGTCCAATAGTCACTCTCATTTTGGTCTCTGTTTTGGATCTCCACCAACTCCTGAGAAAAAATATCCAAGTCTTTATCTTGCTAGAGGCTCAAAGTTCTTCATTTATCAATAACTTTGGCTGCTGATTAGCACTGGGCTAATAGCGTACAGCTGGCTTTTCCCAGCTCTCAAAATTGATGAGAAAGGCTAAGAATCCACTATGTAGTTTATCATGGGACTGAAAAACAAAATAACAGTTTGTAGCGCTGTGAGTTGGATTCACTACGCGCTTCATCGCTACTAATGACCCTTTTGCAATACACAGAGCCATTAGATTTAACATTAATATCAAAAATATTGATTACTCCCTACTTTAGGGTTTGATCAGGTTGACAGCAACTAAAACCAGCTGGTTAAGATTAGAGAAAGATACTGACACTGACTTCCACTGTAAAATGAGACGTAAAACTCCTTCTACAATGTCAAAATTCGCTCTGTACATCCACCCGTCCACCAAGACCTCCTCCGTATGAATTTGTTTGCAATTAGTTGCATATAAACATAATTTCTTGGTGACAGAGTTGGTCTTTAAGAACATATACTTGGAGACTTTGAGGACTGTTACCTGTACATCAACTACAGATGCAAAATGTCCACAATCTATGCTCTGACCATAGTGTAATTGAGCGTAAAATTCTTCAATGACAGGGATATTTAAAATCCTTTCAGCACAGAGTATTATGCAAATGCCAAAAAAGCCTTGCTGCAGGCTTTAGACTATGCATGGGTGTGTGGAAGTGTAATTACATCATATAAGGCAGCACACAGCGAGGTGCAGAGAGCTCAACACTTCATCTCTCAGCACTGCTAAATTAGCTTTTGGAAGTGTCATGTCGAAGTTGTTGGACTCATCCTCCGCAGGATTCCTTCCCTCCTTTTTTCCAACCTGTCAGCTCCCATATCGTGGCTGCAGTGTCAGACGAGGCCTCCCACCCTGCGGAGAATCACCAGAGTCCTGCTCCTCCATCCCTGTGGCAGCCTGTCACCTGCACACACCCCATCCCATCACCTCCTCTCTCCTCCTAAATGCATCTCCCACTTTATTTCATCCCTCATTTCCTTCTCATTTCCTCTGCATGTTTTAAAAGCCAGACAAAAGCGAACAGATGACCTACACGCAGAAGTACTCAAATACTTTGTGTAAAAGTAGAAATACTACTGCACACATTCACATTCCTGTGTAAACAAGTTGTTTGCAGTAGTGCTGAGCTATCAAAAGTAAACACATTTATTGTGAAGAAGAGTAGAGTTCATACTGTCACATCTCATGGTTTCAGATGGACTGCAGTAGTACAGAAGTGTAGATGGAAGGGAAGAAGGAAGGAAAGAAAGATGGAAGGACGGCGGTTAAAACTTCAAAAATGTTATAAAATATGCTGCTATAAATTGCTAGTTGGTTGATTAAATGTCCCAAGTTGTATGCCATGTTTTAATTGCTTGTTGTAATTTGTAACTGCTTTAATTGCTTGTCCTTGTTGCTAAATGGTTGCTAAGGTGATCATAGCAGTTGTTAGTGTATACCTGGGTAGTTGCTGTTGCGCTCCTGGTTTTTGCTAGGTGGTTATCAATTTGAAAAGAATCATTCTTAGCTATAAATACATTTACGTGAATGCTATACTCCGATTATTTGTCTGTACTCCAATGCAATAATGTGAGTAAGAGGTACATGGAATTAATATGTAGTTTACTAAATATATATTAAGTACTGCACAATCCCAGTATCAGAATATTCCACCAGATGGGGAAATTCATGTATAACATTGACATGCTTGAATAAATCAATTTTCAGTAGCAAATCTAGGCCTGTTAGTCTGAGTATAAACTCCTATTTATGCCAAATTCAGCCTAATTATTGTGTTTACATGGCCTTGAAAAAAAATCAATTTATTGCCTTAATAATCCAAGTATAATTGAACATTTAACATGTACGATATAATGAACGAGTACTTTTCAATTTTAATATTTGAGTAAGTTTATTTTAACCTTGTATGTATGTAATACGACAGATTTTTTTCACTTATTTTTTGTTTGAAATTTAAATTTAAGATATTACTTTACTTAAGTAAAGGGCCAGAGTGCTTCTTCCACACTAATGGCAAGGGCTTTTATTTTCAATAGTTTAATATTCCTGCTGCTTTCAAGGGCAGAAGTATTTCATCTTATCAAAAAAGAACTAAAAGGGATTAAGGTCAGGCCTCTCTCTCTCTCTCTATTTTGCTGCCCAGTATGTCCTTGGTTGTCACACATATAATCACCTCTTGATCTCCACCAACGGAAAGGCAGCCCCATGTGCAAAGACTGCAGACTTAAACCAGGATCTGCCTCTCGCTCTAATAGCGAAGCAGTTCGCCCAGAGGAAACCAACAGTCATAGAAAGTGGAGCCATGCACTTTCTCTTACTCTAATGGGCTGGTGTTTGCCAGGCAGATGAGATGCCTTGTCTGGCCCAAGTTCAGTTCTTCTCTGCCATGGAGATGATCACGCTCATTATCTTATTTTGCTCCTGGGTCGACCCCGAACAACACAAACTCTGGTTCAGGCTAACAAAGGCGATTTTTTCCCCCTGATCTTCTCCTTCGTTCTTTCCCTTTTTATTTCTCTCTTGGGATGTTGTGCCATCTGGTTCTGTCGGTGGCAGTGAAATGGGGGAGAGTGGGCGGAATCAAAGCAGCCTGTCCTGCAGTTGATCAAGGGAGAAATCCTGCAGGTGGCTGGTTGTCCGTCTCAGGAGTAACATGGCCAGAGGCTAGAGATCCACACAGGACGGGCTATACCATCATTTCTGGGGGAAACTCCACAATACATGGATTTATTTATTCATTTTTTACTTTTTTTGAAAGAAGTTGTATGAGTAAAGTTATTAGGGGTCAAATGTAGCTAAGTACATTTACTCAAGTACTGTTCAATTTTGAATCACTAGTACTTTTTTTTTTTAATTTCAGCATTACTTTTTCACAGGGAAATATTCTATTTTTATCCATTTCTTTGACAGTTGTCTTTTTACATAAGACCATGTTGTAGTAAAAAAAAAACCTAACCTATAAAAACCTTGTATCTCAAACTCAATGACAATGACATTTTGAAATTATTCATTACATCAAGAGTTTTACAAAGGAAAGCAGGTTAGAGAATTTACTTGACCTCTAGAGTAACATTTAATACTTGACATAATAAAATAACATTATAGTTCCAGTTTTGGGAGAAAAACCCATTTTCAATTTTATTATTATATTATTATATATTATTATAAATGACAAAGTTCCAGCACTGATACCAGCCTAGATTTTACTGCTAATACTTGTTGCAATGCAGGGCTTTTACTTGTAATGGAGTATTTTTTCCACTGCGATATTATTACTTTTACATAAATAAAATATTACATACTTCTTCCAGCACATGTTATATTTATTATTATTGCTATATTGAGAGGGAAAGAGAGGGAGACTTTGGATTTCAGATATGAGGCTATTTCCCGTGTGGACTTTCATATCCATTACCTGAAGTGCCAAGCAGTCAGCACCACAAACGCAAATCCCAGTCGCTCTTTATCATAACTCTGACATTCAATATTAAAAACACATTCAAGCATGATTGAATGTTTGATGGTGTTATTTCATCTTTGGGACTGAGGTAAACATAAAGGTTCCTCCTGAAAACTGCATATTTATTCATGAGAATTTTAATCTGTTCTCACTATTACTGCAGTATCTTTAGAAACGAGGGGATTTTGAATTTTTGTCATTTTATTGTTGGAAAGGGAAGGGTGTGACGCAGGAGTTTGTGTGTGCAGAATGAATCATACATCATGTCCAGCAATCTCACATTAATCTCAATTGTTCCCTCCCACTATCTCTGGATCGAGCTATCTAATCATAGACCCCAGGGGCAGAACCTTCCATGAATGCTCATCCTGCATCCCTTCATATTAAACTATATAACCCCCCATAGAACTTCTGTAAATAAAGTGCTGATGGCTGCTGACAGAGAATCAGATACCAGGCATCAATGTGATATCCTGCATAAACAGCTATGGCAGAGAATGGCTGAGGCTTTTCGAAGCCTCAGCCATGCAGTGAGATGGAGTTTTCTGAGGGGGACAGATCACAATCTCTCTGGGGATTTAGCTCTGTTTTCCAGTGTCCACAACAAATGAAAAATGAATCACACCACATTGAGGGAGAAATATGACACATGACTAAAGCGGATGAGAAGGCTGTGGTGATGGTGGTGGGAAATGGGCCGTGGTTGTGTGTTGGGGATTTGGAAAAACCAGAGGGAGGTACTATAATCTAAACCGTAACTGTTAGAGGATGAAGATGGACATTTCAAGCCTGGATCAAACACTCAAACATCTAAAGTGGCTTCCTGAAGGCGATGCATGTTGTAATATTTGGATATTACATAAATATTTAAACTGTTAATGAGCTATTTCCTGGGATTCACTGGCTGTTTATCTGAGGAACCTCTTAATGTTGGATCACTTTTTTGTCATAAACATTGCTGGGAAAAATCAAGAATAAGAATAAATTGCCTTATTCCATCTGTCAAAATTGAGACACTTATTGTGTAAAATTGCACAAACTTTCAGATATTTTTCAGATATTTTCCCTTGTTAAAATAACAGACAAATTGCCTTGTTAAGAATTCTTCAGATTGGTCTGATTCTTAAAACTAGCACAGTCATATTGTTGCAGTACTGAAGTCCAACTGCAGTGGCTGTAACAAGGTGAAAGTCACAAAGACGTGACAAAAGCATCATTAAAAAAAAGATCTTAGCACTTTCAGGATTCCTATTTCTGCAGTGCATGTAACACACAATGATGTAGAAAAAGTGTCAACCCTCCAATTAAGACAAAAAAAGGCAAAACTCTTTTATCCTTAACAGGTATATAAGGCAGAGAAGTACTCAAGGACCAAAATACATCTGGTTGAACCCTGGACCTGCATATGGGCAGATGCACTGGTTAGTCTCATTATGCCTTTTTGGAACATGATCATGAAACTATATTGAGTTCTGCATGTGCTAAACTTTGCCAATTTCATTCTCCTCGAAAATCAAAACAAAAGCTTTCATTGTTATGCACCTATGATTTGACGGTGTGTGTGTGTGTGTAATTCTGTGTGTACTAGTAGAATCTTAGAATAGAATCTTTTGTCTTTTAGCACACTGCATTTTCTTTGCAAGTGTGAGATGAAAATAAAGTGCTCAATCTTGAATCTTCAAACTTAAGGATGAGAGTGTTAGTATGACTTACAGTACATTAGCAGTCGACATTAGCATGCATCTCATTGTGCCAGGACGCCGTAACACTGATTTCTAATTAAAAAGAAGTTTTTGTGTCTGTCTTGCTAGTGGAGAATCGACACCAGGAGAAACAGCTCTGAGCTCGGTGTAATTGTGCCTCGTTTGGAAGGGCAAAGTGTTTACCCTGAATGAATTTAGTGTGGATGCTATTTCTCTCTGTTATGCTAGTGTCTCAGTGGTACAAGCCCTGTGGGATCCTAATGAATATTTCACAAGTTCTCGTGCTGGTCTGTCTCTCAGCTTCACAATGAATGCAAATTAACAAAGTGTAAAAATTCTGCTGCCTTCCAAACTTATGAAATAGGACTTTTTAAGAGAGTGTGAGCTTCCCATCTGTCCTGTGAGCCAAGCTGGGTCCCCTGGCTGGGAACCGTGCTCAGAAACAACGAAATGCTGATGAGTTCAGGTGTTGTGATGTAGAGTAGAAAAACAGCGCTGCGTTTTCCTGTGAGTCTGTTTGTTTGCTGGTTCTTGGGACCAACAGTGCAGGATTTTATTTGCAGTGGAGGAAGAAGAAGTAGTCAAATGTGAAGTTAAAGCAGAAATATAAATGTGGAGAAACAGTAAAAGAATACTCCAGTATCCCAACTAAAAGCATTTACACACTGGTTCAGTTAGACTCGGGTTTGTTATCCCCCTTGGTTCGATTTATTTGTGAAGATCTTCACACAACAATCGTCAACCACAATGAGAACGTTTTTGAGGAGGTGGTCTCGATCCAGTTCCAAATGAGCTGTGGAGCATTTTTTTTTGTTTTTTTTTTTTGTGGTCTGAATATTATCCACACTGCATCCGAACCAAATACAGAGTAATCTATCGATCTACTGATAGGTCTAGAACCATCGATGGCCAGGGTACATTAGTAAATGATGCTTTGTAAAGGTCATCAGTCTTAGCTAGCACGTATTCAGATGAACATGCTGTTGTGTTCTAAGTATGTTGCTCCATTCTCCTGTTCTACCACCTAAAAGCTTCTTCATATGAAGTGAAGCAACATACAACATGTGGTTTTCCATATATCTAAAGCCAAATTTAGCTTCTGCTGCTTTAGCTTTGTTGGTATATGGCCCAAATTATGACAAATTATCCCTTTGTTCCGTATTATTTAGCTTTCCCATCATGCTAACATTTTCCTGTTTTGACTTTCTTTCTTCCATCCCCAGACCAGATACTCGTTCTGATACAGTCCAGAGCAATAGGAAATTGCGGACTTTCATGCTTTCAGATTAATTATAGAAATAAAGAAAGAAATAAGGAAGAAATAAAGGAAAGAGCAAGAAAACAACAAAGGATTTCTCGCGGCCATGTGATGAAACAGGTAGAAAGTCCACCAAAATAGACATACTCGAGTAAAGTACGAGTTTCTAAAAAACTGTATTATATAGTACTTGTGTAAAGTAACCTTCCACCAAGTCATCTTAAAAGAAAATGGCCACTTGTATCAGAGGTGAAGCAGAAGATCTTACTACTTCAGTGTCTGTTTGGGCTCTGATACAGAGAAGTGGAAGGTAAAAAGGTTTGAATCCGGCAGACAGAGCTGATAGTCTCAGACGGGTTAGTTCGCCTCCACTCTGATATTAAATATCTCTTTCTTGAACTTGCTCTTGTCCCAGTTTTTTATCTTGAAGGAGTGCACTTACTACCTTACCAAAAACCCAATTTCCCACAGAAAAGCACATTTTCTTTTGTCTGTACTTTCTGCATTTGAAGCCCTGATATGTTGGAGAGTATAAATTGGAAACCCAAGCGTATGATAGAAGCTCCATTTCCACTCTTTGAGCTGCGCTAAGAGGACTATAACTGATGAGAGCGAATCTTCGTTCTATCTGCTGGGGTCACATTGTCTCATTAATTGCTTAGGAGTTATCGTTGTACATATGTGAAACAGCTGGGGGCCATTATGATTTGGTAGAAAATAATACCCTAAAGAGCTTAGCATTCCATCTGAGTTGTGTATCTGTGTGTGAGGTTTTCTGTCATCGGTACTGGTGTTAGTGTTTTCTTCAAACAAAATTAAAAACCAAAATGCTCCTCCCCTCCCCCTCTCTTATCAGCCAGCACAACAAGTCAGGTGACTCATTAACATTCCCTGACTGCCACAGGATTAGAGCTTTGCAGGTTAAAAAATGTGCCGTAATCAAATTATTCAAATGATCCTTACTCGTTTATGACCTTCATAGCGCCATTTCGGAGACAATTATCTGAGCAAGTTGTGCCTGAAACCAGTTAATATCAGAGAAAAAAAGGAGAGGCGAGGGTGAGAGAAGCAAAAGATATCGTTCAAAAATGTCTAAATGGGGAGTTAATTAAAATTGTTCCCACAAAAAAAAAAAATCCCAGTGGCGGAGAAGGTGCGGCCTCATGCTGTGAGAAAGGAATATGATAAAAACAGGTCTCTTAATGGATTATTGCCCTCACAGCAGGATTGATGTGATCCTGCAAAACCTGAAGCTTGACAGATTCAGGCATTGTTCTAAGGTTCTTTCATTGCTATCATGTTGTAATTTTTTAGCTCTTAGTAAAATGTTTGCAGTGGTGGACTGGGCTGGCCATGGGGGCGACTTAGGAGGTGACGCAAAACAACACACCAACCACTCTCTGTACTATAGGAAACACATATTATATACGTATATACATACAGTACATATAGAGTGTAAAATAAATGTGTTTGTGGCCACCAGGTTAGTAGATTAGGAATTTTCTGATTTTCTGATTCTTATAACAAAATTTCACTGGCATTAAATTTCTCAGGACTATAGGTGGGTTAGGTAAAGATCAGGTTCTAAAATACAATCACCTGTAAAATTAAGATTTGCATGTCACTTGCATGTTACAGCCCACACACCTGAGACGCCTGAGCAAATCAAAAACAGCAGAAATCTGATGTGAACAAAAACGCTTGCTCTGGATTTAGCTAACCTCACATTTCAAATACGTGCACAGACTATATGCTAATTTATAAGCCTTGGTAACCGATTTTTAAGATCCAAACCCAACTGGTGAGACTTTTGAGTCGTTTCCTCAGATGAATGTTAACATTACCAAATTAAAGCTAAAGGGGGTGTTTCTAAGTCAAACGTTTATGGTTGTTTTTGATTCCCACTCCATCCCTGAAAGGATGTGGTCTAACCTAATTTGGATTTTCATGGTGCCTTTGTTTGTTAGTTTGTTGTACGCTGTACCTCTGATACCAGAGAGCCTGCAGTGAGGACAACTTAATAAGGAAATCTGAGACAACTCCTGAAGGTTTTCTCTGAACTTTAGTTTTTATTTGACACAGAGGAAACAATTAGAGGTGCTGCTCCTAATCAAGCAAGCAAAGCCTGTGTCACGAGCTGAAAGTGGCGGCGGCGAGCCGTCCTGTGCTGCAGCATGGCCTCAGCCATGTTTGCTGAAACAAACACACATTAGTCTTTTATCATGAATCTTTTCATCTGTCTGAACTCTGTAGTAGATCCAATTACCCAAAAGGTGTGTGTGTGTGTGTTTGTGTGTGTGTTTTCCCTGATGTGATTGCTTTTTGTTGTCGAGGCACTTGGGCAAAATTTTAGAAACAGTCTGCCATACAGCTCATCATTTGTGAGCAGCTCTCCTGTTAGCCTCCAGGTAATTAGCACTGGGCCTACTGGGGAAGCCAGCGTGGGCTTCCATCTCCAGACGTGATAAATATTGACTTACTCACACTCTTTCTTCTGCAGACTTAATTAAAGTGTGGACTGTTTATTTTTCTAGGGCTGACAACTTGAATTTGATGTCCTGTATTAATCAACACCCACCATGTTTTCGCCTTCTTTAATGGGGAAGAATTGAAAACGTGGGTTTTTGTGTGTGTACTTGCTTTGTAATTATTGTGAGAACCTGTTTCCATTTGAAACCACCTCTGCAGTGGTGGAAAAAGTAAACGAAACCTTTATTTAAATAAAAGTACTAATCTCATAAAAGAAATGTAGAGCTACTGCATTTACAATGTTTACTAAGTAAAAGTAAATACATATAACTAGTAAAGTGTACTCAACTATCAAAAATAAAAGTATTCCATATGAAGGATATCTGCAGTCTCAGAAAAACCTGATCTCCGACATGGAAAAGTGCAGCATCGTTCATTCTTGATGTCACAACAATATGGCAGTACACACAACGCATCATTTTGGAGTTAATAAAACTTGATTTTACTTGATATGCAGCTTTTGCTTTGTAAAAAAGGTTTGTGGCGCCTTTGTAGTTTATGTTTGTAATTGGGTTGATTGCAGCCTCACGTTACTAACGCGTCATAACACAACATCCATGTTTTTCCGAGCAAAAGCACTGGAATAAATTGAGATTGGAGCTCAGGAGAATCAACTTGGTTTCAGCTTGGATTTTTCCAATGTAGCCCTCCTTTCAATGATTTAAGGGATGGGCCCTGAGCTCATTTGTGCATTCAAATTATTAATTGTAACTCTGATTTACTCAGTGTTTATATCTTGGGTCATTCGAAATAATGTTAACTCTCAAATACATATAAGTAATAATAAACAAAGATATAACACTAAAATTAGTGAACTAACCCTTTAAAATAAAGCAGAATCACCACAAATTAGGTAATTTTTAGTGTAAACAACCAAATATCACACTTGACTGTTTTCTTATAAAATAACTTAACGGTTTACTAAACAGATTTTGTTTAAATTGTACAAACTCAAATAAGTGTTTTTTTCTCTTTACACAAATACTGTTTCTTAACAAATTAAAACAATATGTGTCCTCTTTAATAATTCTCTTATCTCAGAGATAAACTAAAGTGAATTTCCAGACAACAGTATGTCTTATTTTCAACCACCTTATGAAAAAACACACAACCTTATAAGCCGGCAGAAATAAAACACAAAGAAAATAAAACGTTTTAGGCCTGATTCACCACTTGGAGAATGGTACCTTCTTCCCACAATGTTCTGTCAGAGTCCTACCTGTGCCCAGGTCTGCAGGTGAGAAAGATGGAGGAACGGGCGGATCCACGCAGACGGCAATCTCGATTATCCCTCGTTGCCAGAGGAACTCTGAGCATTCCCGGTAGCCCAGAGCGCTATCTGGTTAATGTCCTCTGTTTCCAGATCGAAAACAGTCCAGAAGAATCCACTTTGTCCATCTGCGTTAGCGAAACAATGGCGAATAGTCCTCCTCGCGAAGCTAATGCTAATCCCCCTCACTTAGCTAGCAAGTGGAGCTGACGTACTTTAACCAGGATGCAACAGACTGTGGGTTGAAAGTTTGTCAGTCTCTCTCAAACGTACAGTGTCTGTGTGTTTACAGATTGTCTCTCTGACAGTCCAAAGCACACTGAAAAGAAACATAACAACAAGAGGGAAAACCAGAAACGGCTAATTTTCTCTTCGTTTCTTTAGCTCGTTAGCTCACTCTCTTCTCACGACGTCTCCATTCTCCGACCACGCCCCCTTCTGCGTGCATATGAATTAACCAATAGGAACAGGTAAAACATTGTCAGATGACACTGTTTTAAAGGACCATTCTTCCAAATATTAGCTTTTAACAAAATGAATAAAACATCCACAATTGTTTTTAACATTTTAACAGTAAACATTCACAGAATGACATGAAATATGAAATAACAGTATTTTAACCACATTTTAAATATGAACTGTTATTTATTTAACTGAATGACTTACAACAATAAACCATATTTATTAATTCAGTTTTACTTATTTATTCATTTTTTACCTAGGCTACTCCAAGTACAATGGATTGCAGCATCAAACAATGGTTTAGTTTCTGAGATGTTCACAATGCATATCATATATGTGCCACATGCGAGCAAAATATCAGAACTGGGGCACTTGTTCCAGGCAGTTTAATGCAGCCTGTGTGGGATGTCAGATTGCACAGTTTGTGTTGACATCCTGCATAAAAGGTGACTTCTAAATGCACCTTCCGTATTCTTAGCTCATGTTGAGGCATGAAGGTGAAAGCCAGATGTAAGTGAAGCATTCCCCCC